>JAMZAV010004331.1:0-51948 GCA_024449915.1 Sweltsa coloradensis
ATTCCTTCATTGAACAAAATGAAAAATGAATGTTATTTGTAATCATGGGATAAAAATAATCAATAAATAAACAAAAAATAAATAAAAATAAATACAAATAATAATAATAATACAGCTCGTATATATTAAATTTGGACAGGCCGTGCAGATTATATGAACTTATCATCACTATGTTTAAATATGACACAGTAAAACTGCAAAATTAAGTGCTTAATTAAAAATGTTTATAAATTATTGACTTTAATTTTATTAATTATTTGTTTACCTCGTTTTTTATGTATCCAGGAACGTTTACACTTTAATGATTTAAAGAACTGAGTCCATAAGTTGTGTATTTACAGAACATTTCAGATTTTACGTTTACTACGATTAATTTAATTGAAATGTTTCATGAGTTTATAAATCAACTTGCAACGTCAACGAAGCTTTAATCGTCACGATAGCATTAAACAAACAGCTAAACTTTAGATTTTAGAAGTACTTCAAACTTTTACTAGTTTAGAGAGGTTAGTACATATTTGAACTCTTCGATATTTCTCATTAATTTTCAAAACTAATTTCAGTTTCTCTCGCGGTAAAAATATAAGATTAAATATAAAATGTCCCATTTCCTTCAAAGTTAACTATGCGAGATTCAAATACAAGGTACAGAAACTCAATCTAAAACTTTGTAAACTTCTTAGTAAACACTTTCATAGTTTTTTAGAGTTCAATTTATTCAGCATGAAGTGATACGAAACTAAAAAATAAACGCAAACTTTATAGTATGTGAGTGTTCAAAACTCAATTAAAGTCCTCTAAACTCAATTTTTAAGCGTTATTTAAAACGAAAAGTTGAACAAACACTTTTTTAATTCGAAATTACTTTAAAGTACAGATTTTTGGATGAGCAAAGCGAAGACTTCAATTTCACTGACTTCCCAAAAAAATTTGCTCGGGTGTTTTTTTGTTTGTTTTTTTGTTTGTTTGTTTTTTGTTTTATTTTGATTGTTTTTCTGTCTGTTTGTGCACTCTCTACCGGGCAAACGGCATATCCGATCTTGATGGAAATTGGAGGGGACCTTCGAAATCTCTGAACTCAGACTTGCTACGTTTTTGAGTACAATCGAAGAAATATTTTTCATGAATATCGTACTTTTACGATTTTTTTCTATTTTTTGTTCGAAATTTTCGTGCCATTTGGGCCAATTTTGACCAAACGGGTGGGGCTACAACGTTCATATTATAAACGGACATTAAGGTTATGGGGATGTAGTACATTTTGAAAGAAAAAGTTGGAAAAGTTAGCCAGAATCTATAGAAATAAAGCTTTTTTAAAATAAGTTTTTTATTTTTGTGCGATATTTTCGTGCCATTTGGGCCAATTCTGACCCCAAAAGGGTGGGGCTACAAAAGTTCATATTATAAATGGACATTAAGGGATAGTGATGTAGTACCTTTTTTTGAAAGAAAAGTTGAAAACTTTAGCCTGAACCATAGAAATAAAAAATTTTTAATAATATAAGTTTTTTACGATAAAAAAATCCCAAATTGACAAGTAACAAAGAAATTTGACAACAATCCCCTACAATGGTAGGCAGCAAACAGAGCACTTAAAAAAAGAAAGATACCCCACGCAAACTAAAAATTAAAAAGCTCCCCCATCAACCGGCGGGCTTAGCGTTTCCTATTTTTACAATTTTGAGTAGTCTCCAGAGAAGTCGAGTGTAGTGTTGCAGCTAAGGTTTCTTCTGCCATCGTCTCGAGCAGGCGGCAAGGGAATGTGGAACTGAAAGTCTTTGCCCGAGCGTAAAGCGTGAGACTCTGACTAGGAAGGTCACGGGCTCGAACCCCACCACCGGCAATCCTGACTGGAATCGTTTGCGTGGTTTTCTTCAGTCTTTAATGCGAACGCAAGAGATTTAGCCCTCGGGCATCCCTTCACAATAATTCTCTTAATTCGAAAATACCAATTAGAAACTTTAAGTGAGAGGGACATGCATTGCACCCTTACCACAAGAAATTAATATTACTTAATAAATCATTTTTTTTCCACCGCCCTCTTTGTATTGGTTATTAATTAATTCCCATTTAAATATCTTTTTTAAATTTTGTTTCCAAAAATATTTTTTTAAGTTTTTTGTTGAATTTTAAATTTTAAAAATTTTTACTTATTGTAGTTAAAATTTTTAGCTTAACTTAGTTGTCCTCCTTTCTAAATCATTTTTTTTTTTTACTGAATAGGATAGACGTTAAATATATAAATAAAATCAATAAATGGCGAATGTGTGGAATCTTCCAATAAAACAACTTGTACCCGTCTAGGACCGGGGTAGAATTTGGCCCAGAGCATGGCTCTGCCAGTCGTAAAAGGCGATTCAAGACCAGCATGGGATTTTCCTCCCTATATCCCCTAGGCTAGAGTGGTGCATTATGACCTAACGGTTGTCGCGCCCTTAACCCAAATCAACATAAAATTATAAAGCCTCTTTTGTAATCTTGTTTGGAACCTCATACAGCTATCAATTATTTGGTTTATTGAAGTTGTTGAATACATAAAAACAACAGTGAAGGTAATTAATACATATACTATCTGGATTTAACCAATGTTCTTAAAAACACAATTTATGTTCTACGGTTATTAGAATTTCGCGTAAATAATGGAGCTTTGCTTGGGTATGAAAATGAATTCATAATGGTTGCAAATGTTTATTAGAATTGCTTATTTAATGTGTTGGAGGTAATATTTAGGTTTCAGTTCACCAGCTTTAATTGCTCTCTGGAATTACCTATTTATATTCGTTTTGAAACAGTTGTTGCAGCAGATTCCAGTTAATGTTCAAATTACAAGACTGTGTTGGTTACTTAGCATAGAAATAGCTTAAACTTGCATTGTTTATAATTTATTCATTACACTTGAGACAGCGGAGCAACGACGGTTTTAAAAAGAATTATTAGAACAAGCGGCGTACTAGGATAGGCTTTACATACTAGGTTTTTCGTAAAAACGGTATATTTTTAGGTTGGTACCGTAATATTATCTTATTAAGTATCCTTTAATAAAACCAAACCCGAAGAAAATTGCAGCATAACTTCACAATAAATTATCATGTTATGATAGCGCAAACATAAAATATAGCAAGAAAAAGACCAAAATGCAAATTAACTGGTTTTTCAAAACAATAATTTTGTTAAACATTTACAATCTTCAAAACCAAAAAATACAGGGGTAACAAAAAGGAAGAGGATCTTTATGGTTGTTTTGTAGGTTTTTAAACATAGCAGTTTTGACAGAGCCCCATTTTGGTATTTGACGAACTAATGAAAACTAGTACCATAAGTTTATTTTAAGGTGGAAAATTTTGCTAAAATGAAAGTTTTAATATTTAAAATTATAAAATTAATACTTGTAGTTGTTCTAGCTAGACCAAAACCCTCTCTGTCAAAACACATAAATGTAAAAACAGCTTTCTAGAGCAAAGCTAAGCAACTTTGGTCAAGAGCTAACCATTGTTACAACAATGAAAGATTAATTGAATCCTAAAATAACAATAAAAAATAAAAAAGGGGGCATATTTTTTTTAAACTTTAGTATGTCAAGAAATACAAGAAAAAAAACAATAAAAGGGCAACTGTAAAACTTTTTCGAAATATACAAGAATTTTCAGGGAATTTTCATGGGGTTAGATTTCCCATGCAAAGCAAATTTACCCCTTTCGGGTGTAAGTACGGTGCTTCAAAAATTTTGAGTAAAACCCCCCCGATCGCTGTTTTGGGAATTTTTTCCTTTTGCCGATTACGTCGATACGGACACGGACAGCCCTAAATAAATACCTCCCCATCTGTATCTAAGTTAGTAAGTTAGACTCTAAATAAAAATGTATTTATTTATCTAGATACAAGTCAAGTAGCATAATTTTTTCAGACGTAACATTACTTTAAATCGAATTGGTTGATAACAGCGTTCGTGACATTGGCGAAAAGTGTAAATTTATCATATAAGAAATATTAAGAATATTACTAAAATTAATAATAATAATAATAATAATAAAAAATAATTAATAATATATAAATGAGTGAGATTCAAAGGGTTAACTTTTGATAAATTTTAAAGTCGACAATCAGTGTTTACAAAATAGCGGGAAAAAGCCCCGGGTAATGAAATATCAAAATTTTTTTTAAAAAGAAATTCAAAAATACTCACAATAAAAAATTGAAAATGTCTCAACGAGTTTATAAATGGAGTTAAAGAAATACCCGAATTCTTTATTTTAAGGAGAAACCCTTTTTCTAAAACCCAAAGGAAAAAAGACCCCCGAAAAAACCCAAGAAAAAATATCGGCCAATTACATGTTTTCCCAAAACTATATATAAAATTTTTAAAACCTTTCAGCATAAAAAAAAAAAAAGGGTATATAATCTTTGCGAAGAACACAATATCAGGGCCGGGGAAAAAAAAGGGTTTGCTGTAAAAAACTCACAGGGATTTTTAAAGAACAACTTTTTATTGACTCTACTGTAATAAAATCGGGCCCACACAATAAAAAGGAATATTCACGAAAAATACTTTGACTACAAGAAAGCCTTTGATAAAAACACCAACAAAAAGGCTTATTAGATTTTACAAATATATAAAATAAACCCAATAATTGTAAACTTTTGAAGACAGTAATGGAGACAGGAGAACAACACTAAAACTAAATATAAAAAAACCACCCAGAAAAACTACAGACCCAATAAAAAATTTAAACGGGCATTTTCCAAGGGGGACTCATTAAGGCATTAGGGTTTTTGGGTTGTTTTAAACCCACTTTTCCCATATGTTTAAAGAATCGAAAAATACGGTTTTTAAAAATTTAAGGAAAATTTAATTTGGTAGCCCACACAATTTCCCCCCCTACCCTACGGATGCCCTAAATTTGTATGCATAAAAATTTTGCTCAACTAAACAGTCTAGTAAATACAACATTAAAATTTAGTAAAAGATATCTGCAGGAGTTGGAGTGGGACAAATGTAAGACGCTACATATTCAAAAAAAGGGTAATTTTAACAAGAGAAGAGTTCCAGCTGATGAGGGAAATGGATTGGAATAATGGACGATAACGAAAGAAAAAAATATTTAGGATTCGCACAAGTGCCAGGGAATTTAACATTTAAAGGGGATGAAAGCAAAATTTATAGATACATACAAGGGAAAGATAAAGTCTATCCCCAAGACGCAACTAAACGGAAAAAAAAAAAGATCACAGCAATAAATTTCATATGCTGTACCAGTACTGAAATATTTATTCGGAATCATTAAATGGACGCAGAAGACATCCACGCGTTGGGAAAAATTTAAATCGTACTAACTTTCCAAACACAGAATAATCATCCTAAAAACAGCAATAGAGAGATTTACCCCCTTCCAAAAGAAAAGGAGGGGCGGGGCCAATTGATCTGAACAAACTTATTTTTTTTATAAAAAAAAATAGAAAAATTTTTAAAAAAATACTTTTTTAAAAAAGACAACCAAAACCACACTTCATTTGGGGTGTAGTGCTAGCTGACCAAAACATTAACTCCTCAAATTTTCCCCCCCAAAAAGTCAATTACCCAGGGAAAATCATAACTTTACGGGGTTCAAAAAAGTTTCGTCTCTTTAGAAAAGACCCTACACAAGAGACATTATGATTTAACTACACAAAACAAGGGAGATATTAAAGCATCAAAAAGGGGGTTTAAAAAAGGGGGAAATATTTGGGAGAAACAGAAGGTTTTTGGGTGGTATTTAAGACCCGGGGTGTTGCGACGAACAATTATAAAAAAATACATAATACAAGATGCGAAAAGTAAAAAAAACAATGTTTGAAAAAGTAGTTTCCCAAGGGGGGAAACAATCGGGAAAAAAATCTATCCCGGGCAAGTCAATTTTGTCAAAAAGATTTCCTTTTAAAGACATAACCCAAATAGCTAAAAATTATTCATCAAAAAATAGCAATAAGTACAACCTCATTGACACACACACACCTTTCTACAAAAACAAAACCCCCCCCGAAAATTTCTAAAATAGTAAAGAATTTCAAATTAAAATTTCGACCGCACAGTTATAACAGACCAAACGATACATCACAACAGACCCGGGGTTTAAAAATAATTTACCCAAAAAGAAAAAAAGAAAAATACCCCTTTTCGACGTTGCTTTTCCCCAAAGTGCCATACGTCGAGACCACGTGGCAGAAAAAATTGGGCAAGGATAGTGAACTTGCAATTTAGGGCAAGAAGATGGGAAACAGAAAAAAGGGAAATTTCAATCCCATTTAAATTTTACCCGGGCCAACGGCATCCCCTACCGAAAAAAGCTACATGAAAACATTTAAAAAACTAAAATCTTCAACCAATGTTACATCGGACTCAAAAAAGGGAGTAATACTCAACACGTGTAGAATATTTTGTAAATTTCCAAAAATAAAAATGATACTTTAGGGTTTTGAGGGCAGCCTTTCCCTCCCGACATGGTTTTCGTGGTTTCCCATAGTCCCAAGAGCAAATGCTGGATGGGGACGAGAAAATCGGCCCCGACCGACACAGCAGAAAGAAAACACCCCCCCACAAAAAAATATTTGAATTTTTAAAAAGACTTTTTTTAGTTTGGGGTTAAGGGCAAAAGTAATAATGTAGTAATAGGTACACATGGGGAAATACTTGACGTAAGTCCGTTTTCAAAATGGTTTTGCTCGGTTTTAACCGAGTTTGTATGAAATACATCCAATAAAATAAAAATAATAATAATAATAATAAAAATAATAATAATAATAATAATAATAATAATAATAATATATAATAATAATAGTAAAAAAATAATGATAAAGTATGAACTGGAAACACTATAAGAGTTATAAAACATTTAAGACTTTCGCAGACCGAATATATTAAAAAATGTGTGAAACGGATCATTTCGCCGCGTCGCGTGTTTACACTTACTCGTGCGTGAGTTCGACGTTTCGGACTACTTTCGGACTAATTTTATCCAAGGTTGTTTTTGTTTTACGTCTCAATCAGAACAATCTCTAGACAAGTAGAATTAATATTTAATACAATTCAGAAGTTGGATTGGATATTGCTTAACGTCTCATATTAATGCGCTTTGGCTATTCAAGACGATGAGTGGTGATAGATTAGGATGAAGTATGAACAGAAGGGAGGAGGGGAAATTCGGTATCGGTACGAGGCCTACTCCTTTCGAAAAGTACCAAAGGGACCAACGGCATAACGTCCCATCCGAAAGGACTGTGTAACCTTGACAGTCTATAGGTTCCTCCACAAACCCGGACTGCCGAGCAGACGTCGAGGAGAACGAAGCCGTTACACTAGCTCTTGAACCCTACATCTGTTTTAACCAGCGATATACGCGAGTTTCAGGGCAAAGTGGTGACGCACTCTACCCTTGACCACGCCCGTATTTACTTAACTTCGGTGTTTTAGTGGGAACAGGTTAAACTACCTCGGCTTAACTAATTTAGAAGTTAAAAAAACCCATTCCGACCGGGATTCGAACCCAAGTATTAAATATTACTAGGAAAACGCTGAAGTCCCGCCGCGTTGTTGGATGAGCGTAATTGGTGCATTAAGCTGCCATGTGTTATGCGGATTTTCTGTTGTTCTGTGAAAAAATCATTACTACGTCAAAATTATTTTTTAAATTAAATAAATTAAATAAAAAATTAACTTGAATTTATTAATTTTTTTAAGTTAATTGTAATTGTTAAAAAAATAAAAAAATCGTAAAATTGCGATTTTATAAGAAATAATTTCTCGATTGCGCTCAAATTTAACACGAATGTATTAATTCATACAATAAGGGTTCTGTGAAAAAAATCATTACAATAGGATAAAGCATGAAGGTGTTTATAAGTCAAAGAATTGTTTTAAAAAACGAAAAAAACTCGTAAAATTGCGATTTTCATGAGAAATAATTTTATGATTACGCTTAAATTTTACACGAATATCTTAATTCATAAAATTAAGGTTCTGTGAAAAAATCATTACAATCGGATAAAGCATGTAGGATTTTATAAGTCGAAGAAAGTTTTAAAATTCAAAAAAAATCGTAAAATTGCGTTTTTTTATGAGAAAAATTTTTCCGATTGCGCTCAAAAACGTGGCGGGTTCAAAGTTCAGAGATTTCAAAGGCCTCCATAAATTTCATCACATCGGAGTATCGGTTTAGCCGGAATCGTGTTAACGACACACAAAATACAAAAAAAAAAAGAAAAGAAAAACATTCCGGAAATTTTTTTTTCCCGTGTAGTGAATGAAATCTTCGCTTCGCTCGCTACGCTCATCCAAATAATTCTACAGACCCGGGGGTGTTTTCCCGAATAACCAAATCGAGAAAATCAAGTTGAATTACGCTACTTATTCTCTTAGTTGAAAAATGATTATGCTTCGGATTTATGTCTAGAAAATGAGGCATAACTGTCTCCCACTTTACGTAGGAAACTTGAAATTGCAATAACTAGGAAAACCCCCTTAAGTCCCGCCGCGTTGTTGGATGAGCGTTATATTGGTGCATTGAGCTCCATGTGTTACGCGGATTTTCTGTTGTTCTGTGAAAAAATTCATTACTAAGTCGAATATTTTTTTTAATTAAATTAAATTAAATAAAAATAAATCAATTTTTTGATTAAACTAAATTAAATAAAAATTTACTTAATTTTTTAATTAATCGTAATTTTAAAAAAAAGAAAAAAATCGTAAAATTGCAATTTTCATAAGAAATAATTATTCGATTGCGCTAAAATTTAACACGAATATATTAAATTCATGAAATAAAGGTTCTGTAAAAAAATCATTACAATAGGATAAAGCATGTAGTGTTTATAAGTCAAAGAATTGTTTTAAAAAAGAAAAAACCCTTAAAATTACGATTTTCATGAGAAAAAATTTTTTTCGATTATGCTCAAATTTCACACGAATATCTTAATTCATAAAATAAGGTTTTTTGTGAAAAAATAATTACAAGCGGATAAAGCATGTAGGTGTTATAAGTCGAAGAAATTTTTTAAAAATCCAAAAAAATAGTAAAATTGCGTTTTTTATGAGAAAAAATTTCCCGATTGCGCTCAAAAACGTGGCAGTTCTAAGTTCAGAGATTTCGAAGGCCTCCATAAAATTTCATCGCAATCGGAGTATCGGTTTAGCCGGAATCGTGTTAACAAACACACAAAAATACAAAAAAAAAGAAAAAGAAAAAAAGAAAAAAAAACATTCCGGATTTTTTTCTCCAGTGTAGTGAAATGGAATCTTCGCTTCGCTCGCTACGCTCATCCAATAACCATATTTAGAGAAACGTTTTCTTAGCATTTAAATTTAGAATAGTATGCATTAATTTTGTCACAGAACATATGTTCTAAGTACGGCTGACTTACATCATTGACATTCTAAACTTTCGCGCAGTCGCACTTTTTTACACGCTCCATTACAAAAACAAGACATGTTCATCAATCGTTGTAGTACTACCTAAAATAGATACGCCTCTGCTTTTTTGGATGAGCGAAGCGAGCGAAGCGAAGATTCCATTTCACTACACTGGAGAAAAAAATCCGGAATGATTTTTTTTTCTTTCTTTTTTTTGTATTTTTGTCTGTCTGTTAGCACGATTCCGGCTAAATCGATAATCCGATTGCAATGAAATCTTATGGATACCTTCGAAATCTTTGAACGAAGAACTGCCACGTTAGCGCAATCGGAAAATTATTGCTCGTGAAAATCGCAACTTTACGATTTTTTTCGATTTTTTGAAAATTTCTTCGACTTATAACACCTACATGCTTTGTCCGATTTTAATGATTTTTCACTGAAACTTAATTTTATGAATTTAGGTACTCATGTGAAATTTGAGCGCATTCGAAAAATTATTTCTCAAGAAAATCGAAAGTGTACGGGTTTTTTCTTTGTTTAAACAATTCTTTGACTTATAACACCTACATGCTTTATCCGATTGTAATGATTTTTTCACAGAACCTTAATTTTATGAATTAATATATTCGTGTGAAATTTGAGCACAATCAAATAACTATTTCTTATGAAAATAAAAATTTTACGATTTTTTTCTTTTTTAAACGACGATTAATTAAAAAAATTAAAAATTAAAGTTAATTTTTTATTTAATTTAAATTAATTTAAAAAAAACTTCAATTAAGTAATGATTTTTTCACAGAACAACAGAAAATTCGCATAACACTTGGCAACTCAATGCACCAATTACGCTCATCCAACAACGCGGCGGGACTTAGCGTTTTCCTAGTAAACAACTAATTTTGACATCTGGATCAGCTAAATCCGTTTACAAAATGTAGAAGCTAGACGGTTATAAACACATTTAAAAGGGAAAGGAACTTTCAAAAACGTATTTTTTTTCAGAAGTTCCTATTAACTGTTTTCATTTGGCTACTCCTTTAGTAAATGTAGATAAACTAACACTAATTTACATTAACTCTGTTCTAATGTAGCGTGGATACTGGATAACGGACACCTCTCTCTCTTTTAAATTTACCCCACTCTTCTTTATAAAACTTTAAAACTTCCCCTCTCATTTAGTAATAGCTTTGAGCAAATATTTGCATCTACGTTTTACGAAACTAGCACACAACGTCACAATTACTAACTCTACCACATTGTGCCTCGATGCACCTATTATTAAACAGCTCCAGAGCGCGGGATTAGCATTCGCTCGAAATTAAAATAGTTTTTTACGTCTCTTTGATTCAATGCATGGATGAAAACAAAACTCGGGTTTATTAAAAGTAAACTTCATGAATCCGTGTCCAATGTTTTAAATCTTCTATTCAATTTTCAAATCAATTCAAACTTTTATTGAGCGAGCGTAGCGAGCGTCTCCACTTGACTCTTATGGCTCGAATGTCTGTTTTTTTTCTGTTACTGCTTCGATACAGGTCGCACCGTTTCTCTGATCGACCTGAAATTTTGCACACATGTACATACCACCTATGCGGGTTGCTGTATAGTTTTTGAACAAAATCCGGTCGTTGGTTATAAAAAATAAAGAAATAAAATATGTACCGATCGTTAAGAAATTTTGCAGGGTCAATGAGTACAACATTCTCTCCTATTTTCCAAATTTTCAGCTAAATGGATCAAGACCTTAAAGACTTATTGGTTAATATAATTCGAAAAAATGATGTTACAAAATGAAGGAGGCAGTGAAGATACAAAGATACACTTTAGAAGGCATGACGTGAATTAGTACAATGCAAAGATGTTGGAAACAGTATATAGTGTACAATGTCAATATCCACTTAGGCCTTTACTGTGTGTGGTGGGCCTTATGGGAATGTCGTACTCGGGTCATGTTGCACGTACCGGTGCTCGCTCAACAACGCGTCCAACTGAGCGTTTTCCTAGTTATTTATTGAGCGAGCGTAGCGAGCGTCTCCACTTGACTCTTATGGCTCGAATGTCTGTTTTTTTTTTTTGTTTTTTTTTCTGTTACTGCTTCGATACAGGTCGCACCGTTTTTCTGATCGACCTGAAATTTTGCACACATGTACATACCACCTAGGCGGGTTGCTGTATAGTTTTTGAACAAAATCCGATGGTTGGTTATAAAAAAAATAAAAAATAAAAATAAATATAAAAATCAATCAATAAGTACAACATTCTCTCCTATTTTACAAATTTTCAGCTTAATCGGTCAAGACCTCAAAGACTTATTGGTATGTAACATTATGGGAATGTCGTACTCGGGTCGTGTTGCACGTACCGGTGCTCGCTCAACAACGCGACGGGACTTTAGCGTTTTCCTAGTTATATTCACAGATTTATTTTAGGACGCCTGTTTAAAAGAAAAACATGGCTAATCTTCATTACGACTATTTTTGTCAGGTATATAAATATAATGTGGAGTCGAGGCATGGGCGGAGGAATTTATTTACTTGTCGCAAAGGCAAAAAAGATGAACTTAATTTATGTTTTTTGCGAGGCCTCGCGCCTTCGCGAGTTCGCTAGGAAACGCACACTGATTGGTCAACGCACCTTCGCTTCGCGAGCAACGCCGAACTGTAAACGCAAGTTTACTGTTACTGTTATGAGAGCGAGATTTAACACTGAAGCGAACGAACAAACCTATTGGAGCGTTGCTTATACCAACAATCGAATGATTGCATTTAAATTGTGAAAAACAGTAAGATAACAGTGATATCATGGAGTTATAAATTGTGCAGTTGGTACTGGAGGACTAGCTCTGTGGTCGGCGGTGTACAAGTTAGCGCTTCAAATCGGCAGCCATTTTGATTGTTTACTTTTAGCTGACGCATGAACGCTGTGGTAACCTGCGGTAACCTATGGTTCATGGAAGTGGCTCTGACAGCTTGTTCATAACATTTCTGTATAATTTTATTAACTCAAAATTGTAAAACATTGACGTAGTAAAATAAACGAGATATTTATTATCGATAATGTTCACAAAAATCAAAATGGCCGAACAGACACAAACCGGAAGTACACGATCGTGGACGGGCTGTTCCATTTGACCTAGACCTCCCTCCTCCTATCCAGCTCCATGGTATCTTTCTGTTCAACTGATTGACTTGACTAAGTTTTAACATTTTATTTCAATAAAATATTATTGGTTTTTCAACTATTGGGAAAAAGATTATATGACCTACGACCTACATTGTGATTTACAGACCTTGGTTTCTACCGCCGAACATAGAAGCAGCGCGCGTTACAACTAGCGGTTTAACTAGTTATTAAATCTTGTTCGTCGAAAGCGGTTTGAAGTTTTGTTCGTTCGTTTTGGAAACAAAGGGACCGTGATACTCGGTAATGTAATCGCTGAGATTGAGGTCAGTTACAGGTCAAGTCCCCGCTTTGTGATTGGCTAGAGTAAAAAGCTGTCGACAATAAAAGCAACGTCAGGCGTTGAACGTTGTGAGAAAGGGGAATAGTTAAAGAGAACCAGCTTTAAAGTTACATTTCATAGATGTACTAGTAATGCAATATCAGTGTTTTTTTCTGGAACTTTCACTGACGCAAATTTTTATCAGATAGTTACCAGCCTTTGCACGTGCATATGTTATGGTCATGTATATACAGTCTTTTATAAAGTCAATTTACAACAGAAAAAGTCCCCAAAAAATCTAAATAAATTAAATTGATTTTTAGGATTTTGGATTTTTGTAGAATAATCAAAATTGGTAAATTTCGGAATTTAATTGTGCGTAATGCGCAATAATGATCTTTGACTGTATAAGAGTGACCATATCCTTACTTGACAATTACCCAAAATTGCATATCAATCGGATGACAGCTGGGAGCAGGAAAAGTTCCCAAAAAAGTTTCAAATAGGTATAGTTGACTGAATGCAGTTATAAGTAAGTTGATTAAAAGAATATGAAATATAAACTAACAGTAATATTTACATAACGTTATGTTAATTAAACCTGCAGGTAATTAGGTAAAAGAAATCTAAACAGAGTTTTGGTGGAGGTGCCGGGTATTTTGCAAAACATCGAAAAATTACATGTAAATTTTTTACGTTGTAATTTTGTTTTTTTGCGTTTATATCAGCACTGGAAAATGTAATAATTTGAAATCGTCTTCTATATTTAAGTGATTAAGTGATATTTTGATGGATAAATCCAATGTCATATCAATATTACAATATCTTTAGGAGTAAAATTCATGAACTTTATTTAAAAAAAATGCCATGGGAATACTGACAATAACAACATGCAAAATATGTTTAAACTCACATAATAAGCTTTTTCTTGATTTTAACTTCTGTAGACAATTCACTTAATAATTATGGTATGAATGATAGTATACATGTGTAATATGTATAGTTTTATGCGCTTTAAAAATGTAAATTAATGTTATTTTATCAATATTTTATTGCTAATTCAAAACTGTTATTAACAAATTAGAAATCTGAAAATGTATTTAAATTAAAGGTTGGATGGAACAAAAGGTTTAGCTGGCCTTAATCCTGCCTGGAAAATAAAGACGATTATCTATCTATCTATCTATCTATGTCATCGCACAATCCACTCAATTCATGTTCTTAATTAATAACATTGTTGTTGTGTGATTGTCGTAAAGTTTTACCAGATTAGTATTTAACATATTATAGCCTCCTGCTTCACTTATCATTGCTCTTATCAAAAAAGCTATCGAGGTCTATTTGTATTGTCACTTTTATCCTCTCTTTGATGATTTATTTTGTTTATTTAAATTTTTCTTTCAGACACATTTTCTTTTAAAAGCTCGTATGTATAAATATTTCTCCCCCTACTACATTATTTTATTAATGTTGTATGAAATATAAACAGGAGAAACATACACATAATGTATTGTTCACAAAAACCTACAGGTAATTAAGTACAAGAAATCGAAATCAATAGGAAATACAGTGTTTTGGTGGAAGTCCCGGGGTATTTTTCAAAACAATACATAACATTATAATTTTTTGTTTTTTCCCAATATAAAATCTATTTATAAAAATTGTCGTGAAAGTTTGTCTCGGTATGCTGTAGTTTTCATCGCATTGGGTATCATTAACCATGCGAGGTTTTACCCATACCGAGCGTTAGCTCATAAGGGGTGATTCTCGGTGGTATTTCACATATTCCAGTCTCCTCCAACTTTATTTGCTCTTGTCAAGCTAGCTATTGGGGTGTTTTAGATGATATTTTTTTATTTCACAATTTCATTATCGGGAAACACTCCCGTAGGTGTATTTGAGTTTATAGAAATCAAGCCAGAAATTTAAAAGAATTAAAAAATTAATTGATCAATCGACCTGCATTTGACCGGCAATCGGGAGACCGGGGCTCATTACCCCGCTGGGATGGATTTTTTTAAATTTCTTGATTGATTTCTATGAAATATATTTTTTATTATTTTGTTTCTCTCTCTCAGACATATTTTCTTTAAAAAACACGTACGTATAAATATTCCTGCCCCTGCAACGTGGTTTAATAAATATAAATATAAATGAAATAGAACCAAGTAGTTATATACTATACGTTATGTGATGTTCACAAGAAACCTGCAGGTTATTAAGTAAAAGAAATTAAAATCACTAAGAAAATAAGAGTTTTGGTGGAGGTGCCGGATATCGTAAAAAAACATGGAACATTATTGCTTTTCAATAATATTTTTTTAATTTTGCGTTTACATCAGCATTGAAAATGAATTCATTAAAAACAAATATACAAATTGAAAATTAATTCAATGAAAACAAATATATTTTATTTGATTGGAGTGATATTCTGATGGATACAAACAAAAATCATTGTATAATCCACATAATCCATAACTATAGCATGTTGCAGTGAAAAGCTTAAAAATAGAATACGAACGGCGTTCAGGTTTAACAAACGAACATTTGTTCTACTGGTAATGCACAATCTACTATTTTAATTAATTTACGGGTATGAACACGAAAGTTTTAATTAAAGTTCATTGAAATAATAACACCTACAAAACGTAAATAAGTTAAAACAGGCATATTCAATTCCATTCCATTCATTACAAACAGTTCATTTGATTGTGTTTTGTATTTCCATGTACATGCATTGTCTACAATCGTAAAAGCTAGGTTAGCTGGCAGTTGTTCTCAAGTAATCATGTATGTTTTGTACGATTCCTTTTGAAACGTTGGACCGTTGTTAAAGATCTAATATCTATACTCTCCCGTATATCTATACTCTCCCGTACCCACACAGCACAAAATGTCTAATGGATATCCATGAAATATCCTCTTTTGGACATTGAAACATCCACAGGATATCCAAATAGTGGACATTGACATCTTATGGATATTGTGTGGATATCCAAATGTCCCACCTGGGAACCATATTTAGATCATCCATACATCATCCACATGGGATGTTGTATAGACATTGACAAGACTTTCTGTGGACATACCAGGATTTTGTGTAGACCTTTTATGGACATTAGTCGGCTATTTTCAATTTAGTTATATTAATTGTTGGTAATATCTATAGAATTTGTAGTCATCTGATTATATTGGTGCTAACGATGACGAGTACTGCCCCGGCTACTTACAATTACAATTACAATTGCGTTACAATTTAACTATACTATAATATATTGGAGATGATGCCACCTTTTAATTTTTTTGCATACTTTAAGCTTCAAATTTTAAAAGATTCGTTTTTGTGATATTGTTTTCACAACACCAAAAACAAGACCACAACAATTTTTTTAGCGTATGATAGTAATGGGAAAATAACAAATAGAAAAATACATACTTAAAATGAAGTAAGATCATAGTCGAAAAGATGTGTCCCGACCGGGAATCGAACACGGGTCCTCCGCCTTTACGTAGCGATGCTTTAACAAGGTTTAAGCTTTCGAAACTCTTCTTTTCGACTATTGCTCTTACTTCATACGCGTTCTTGCAGCAGGCTTCTCTGAAAGTTCGTAATTTCATTCTTAAAATTGTATATATTGTTGTGTGCCTGTGAAATATTATGTTATATATTTTTTCTGTCCAGTTGGATAAAATAAAATATGGAATATTTACAGAATTAAACTTAAAAGCACACACATCTGCAAAATAAATATGAAATAAATAAAATATTATCGTTAGTTATTTTATTGGGCAATAAATACAATGAGAATTTAATAACGACCGAAGAAGGCAAGGCCGAAACGTCTCGTGGCTATTTAGTGATTAGTTTGTGTATTTATTTTTATTTGTGTTCTACTATGGCAGCCACCTTGCAACTTAGGTAAACTGTTGACTCCTATCTCTATCCAATTGATGATATAATATATGTGTGTGCTTGTGTTTGTGTGTGTGTTTTGGGTGACCTGTATTAGCTCTATGCAGTGGCGTAACTAGGCGCCCGCAAGGCCCGCAACTGCAGGCGAGCCCGGGCCGTTTTGGGTGCCCGTTAAAAAAACTCAGTAAAAAAAACACAGTATTTCACCATGTTTGAAAATAATAGCATTTGTTTTCGTTGCTAAAATGACCGTTTTGTGAATCTAGCGGTTTGAAGATGAAGCGGATGTTTAGGAACTTTTAGCGTCCACAACATAACAACTCACAAAAACTACATTATTTTGGTATTGCATTCAGCCCACAACTTTTTTCTTAAACGCACCAAACGCTCCAAAAAAAACTAATTTTCACAAATTTTGCTTGCGGCGCTATTGTGGGGGGGGGGGCTTTGCCCCCCAACCCCCCGTGCTTGGTCCGTACATAATACCCCCGAGATATTATAATATCCCACCCGGAATGAAAAGCCTGAATTCAACACTGAGCCAATGTATGTGTGTATCTATTAGGGGGGGCCTCCATAGAAATTTTGCATGCGGGACCATGAAACGAAGTTCCGCCACTGGCTCTATGGTTATCAAACTGACAATTACAACTTAAAATAACAAATTAAATTAACAATGATATTAATTTCAAACGCAACAACTAAATGTTAATATAAATATAAATAATAAATAACAATATTGGAAGTTTCCACAATTATTATTGACAAAATGAATAAATAGAAAAATCATATAATATTTCACTGCAGTATTTTTGTTTCGTTTAAATACATACATAAATAAAATAAAATAAATCCGTTATTTAGAGTCTATTCACTCAAGTCACATAACTCATTTTTAGATTATTCATTTAAACTATAAAAATGGTTTTTAATGAGATATTCCTAGAGTTGTTTTTTTAATGTGTTTGTTGGGAGAGTATTGTAAAGTTCAATTGAAGCCCTAATAACTAAGGTCCTTGTTTTAAATTAAAAATATTTTAATAATATTATTTACTCGTGTATTTGGTATCACAGCATACCCTCATAATAATTATATAGAAAAAATAACTTTGTACTCATTAGTATAATTTAGTTGTATTTTAAGCAGTACTCTAAATATAATACATTGTAAAATTCGTAGTAGGTAATATAGAATATATATCGACTTTCTTATATTTTTTCCTCACTTGACGACTTTAAATACATTTGTCAGGTAATTATGTACCTAACCAGTGATAAGTTGACGTTTTTGAAAGTACGATTTACTGATACGATTACGAACTTAGCGTCGTCGAAAATAGAGTCGTCTTGTCGTCATGGCTTTAGACAAAAACCAACCCTATAGTAATAAAAGCGCTACAAAAATTAATCAACTCCAAAAAATATTCTGGAATCTTTAATGCAATGTGAATAGAGATACACTGTATTGATGTCTTCATAAGTCTTATTACGAATTTTAATAAATCAATCACAAAAGCAGCACACATTTTTTCATGGAAAATGAAAATTCTCATTTCCATTCATTTATGTCTGTGACGTTCAAATGCTGACTCCTCATGGTTTTTTATGGTTTTAGTTCTTCGAAGTGAAAAGAGCTTTAATCTGCAGCGGCATATAAAAATGTTTGATCACAGATACCTTTGTAAAAAAGAGCCTTTGAAACAAATGCAGCACTCATTAGTGCTATACTTTAATACGCTTTTCCCTGGCTCTTTTTGAAAATTTCCTTCCACATATTTTATCTATTTACATTCAAGCGAAGCGAGTAACAAACATCGCAGGCTCATCCAGTTTTTATGTTTTGAGGTTGTGGTTTAAAAAAAAATCCCTGAAATCTATGACGTTCCCCCTTTTGCCATTCCACATGATTGCCTTATCTTTGCGTGTTTGTCCATCTGTCTAATATACGTCCACGTCCACGTCCACGTCCACGTCCACGTCCACGTCCACGTCCACGTCCACGTTCACGTCCACGTCCACGTCCACGTCCACGTCCACGTCCACGTCCACGTCCACGTCCACGTCCACGTCCACGTCCACGTCCACCCGTTCTTCAATCAACCCCTCGTCTCACACAAATCACCCGCAGAACACATAGGTATATCGTCTCGCCCCCACCTAATTGTAAACGACTCGTCAATCACACCCTCGCTTCAACCAGTCATTACCTCCACCAATCACAGCCTTACAATCGGGTCAAGGTCACACAGCCGGGGTAATGTCGGAGACATCTCTAATTAGACCTTTCCCTCCAATCTTTCGCATCGATTTACACTGCGCAATCGAGAGTCAAAACACAAAACAACAAAACAACAAAAAAACTACCCTCCAGGTTATGTTTACCTTTTTATTTGTCCCTTCTTTATTTGTTACAAGCAACTAAACAACATTTATTTCTTTACATTCGTAAGCCTGAAATCTTAAAACCAAACACACAAACCCTTTTTTGAACGTGAGTTGGCAGAAACACCTCAAATCCTCCGATTCGACAGAAAACGCGTTTCTTATCATCCTCCTTGGCCTTTCAACACTACTAAAGTCTTTTCGACTTACGTTATTTACAAGATTCCCGGGGCGTTATTCATCTAATGAAAAAGTTCTAAATCGTATTCTGTCTGGTGCCTGGTTTCTCTTGAGTTCAACGCATGCGCAGAACAGGGGGATTCAAAACCACTATAAAAGTAGAATGATAATGTTTGCATTACGATTTACCAACGATCTATTTATTTTACCGATTATACTGTAATTGAATGATATCTCTGTTATTATAGTGCATTATACATTCGGTTGCGCTTCAAACGTGTCTTGAATATTGATTTTCCATATTCGGTTATAGCGTCAATATAATATTCGCAGTCTAGTTTTTTAATTAAAATTATTTATATTTATTGTTAACACATAAAAGGGAATAGCCCCATCCACATTTAGTGTCTAGCAACCTACTAAACATAAAAACAATACGTTAAAATTTTATTCATTATAAAAACGTACATTTACACATAATAGTAAACCATTCTGATGAGATATTGTATTCTTCCACGACCGGTAGATGAGTTTTGGACGATCTTTGCCTGTTGCCACCTGTCGTTCGACGTTTTACAAATAAATAAATAAATCCGTATTTAGAGTCTATCCACTCAGTCACATAACTGATTTTCAGTGGGGGACAGAATCTCGTAGATCTTGAAGAAGACAGTAGCATTGGGTGGCGAAACGTCGAGCAGTGCCTAATCATCGACACGACGCAACAGTCCTAGTATCATCCAGGGAGTCTATTTACTGAAAGTAATAGCGACAATTTCAGTGAGAAGAGCCAGTGAGAACTGCCACCTCGAATTTCCATCATACCAAATTAAATAGTAATTTTTAACATTTGCTGTATGTAGTTGTTTGGGGATCCACGGACCCAATTAAAATTTTCCTAAATATTAGTTAAACGAAACATCGGACATAGTTTATCAATTATGATCATCTGCCATTGCCAAAGCTATTTTTTATTTATTTTTCGGTTGAGCGGTACGCCCAATATAGACGATTAGAGTGAAATTTTTGACGTATACACGGCACAGCTTTCTGCTCATAATTTTTGTGTTAGAAGGCTAATTTTTGTTTCTATTTGTAACACATACTCCTGGATATAAACTGTATATGTTGGAATTTGTTTCTTATTAAAATCTTGCACGGTACGATTTTTTACTTCCGGCGGTACAAACACTAACTTTGTACCGGCGGAAGTAAAAAATCGTAGCGTGCAAGATATTAACAGAAAACAAATTCCAACATATATTATACAGTTTACAACCAGGAGTATGTGTTACAAATAGAAACAAAAATTAGCCTTCTAACACAAAAATTATGAGCAGAAAGCTGTGCCGTGTATACGTAAAAAATTTCACTATAATCGTCTATATTGGGCGTACCGCTCAACCGAAAAATAAATCAAAAATAGTTTTGGCAATGTCAGATGATCATAATTGATAAACTATGTCCGATGTTTCGTTAAACTAATATTTAGGAAATTTTTTAATTGGGTCCATGGATGGAAGGAAACATTGACAGACGGCATTAAAATTTTTTTAAATTGTTGCCAATACACAGTTTATAATCTTGTATAGCTTTTCACTAGAGTTGTCTTTCTCACTGTCGCTGTCACTGTGGCTGTCGCTGTCACTGCCACTCTCACTGTCGCTGTCACTGTGGCTGTCGCTGTCACCGCCACTCTCTACTGTCACTGTCACTGTGGCTGTCGCTGTCACTGCCACTCTCACTGTCGCTGTCACTGTGGCTGTCGCTGTCACTGCCACTCTCACTGTCGCTGTCACTGTGGCTGTCGCTGTCACTGCTACTCTCACTGTCGCTGTCACTGTGGCTGTCGCTGTCACTGCCTCTCTCACTGTCACTGTCACTGTGGCTGTCGCTGTCACTGCCACTCTCACTGTCACTGTCACTGTGGCTGTCGCTGTCACTGCCACTCTCACTGTCGCTGTCACTGTGGCTGTCGCTGTCACTGCCACTCTCACTGTCGCTGTCACTGTGGCTGTCGCTGTCACTGCCACTCTCACTGTCGCTGTCACTGCCTCTCTCACTGTCGCTGTCACTGTGGCTGTCGCTGTCACTGCCACTCTCACTGTGGCAGTCACTGTGGCTGTCGCTGTCAGTAAGTAAATAGACCCCCAGAACTCAACAACCCTATTGTTATAGATACTCGGTTGCAAATAACACGATCGAAACTATCAAAAGGAGATGAAAGGCCCAAGGTTAAAAGGTCGTGGAGTTATTTCAAGTATTCGATCCTAAGATAAATAGAGACACAAACTTAAATGTTGTAGATCGGGATTCAAACCGAGTAACACTTGTAAGAGGTTCCTAAATTCTGGTATTTTATAATTATTTTAATTAAGCCTTTATTTGCAACAGAATATACATTCCACTAGCGCAAATTTAATGTATAGGACATAAAACAAACATATACATGTAAAATTAAGAGGTATTTTAAATAGAATTTGCCAGAAACACAGTTAAAAACTACTTACATAACTAAACAAGCTTAAGATGTGTTTGTTTGTGTTTGTGTGTGTGTTCTTGTGATGTGTTACACTTTGTTACACTTTGAACCACATCTGCAGACTTCAATTGGTTCTTTATAATATTTTTCTTATTTTTAAAAATCACTAAAATTTAAAAAATGTATTTTTTAAACTTAAGTGGATACGACGTTTTCTTTTGTAAACAGAAAACTACGTCCTGGAAAATAAAAACAAGTTCGAAAATCAAAATTGAAAGAGGCGGGTCTGATAGCATTATCAGAAAATTGAATAAGGCAACCAAGTACTTTTCCTGCTCCCCCTCCCCCCCCCTCTCCCTTCCAATTTGAAAGAGCTAACCTCTCCATGACATCATTTTGAATGGTAAATATATTATTGTTAATATTGTACCTTGTTAATGATAAGCTTGGGTTTTTGTGTCGGATTTCTTTTGATACGGCTTTCAAATAATCTGTTTGTTCTTCCATAATCAAAGAGGGATAAAACTTTATTTCCTGAAAGGATGTTTTAATAGTGAAGACTTGAATCCACTAAAGTGATTTTCTTTTCAAGTATGAACTCGACTACCAGCAAAACTAGAATCTAAGAAAATGAAACATTGTGTTGTTAAACTTATATTCACACTGTGTTAAACAATTTTAATTGAAAGTTAAAATATGTTTAAATAGTTACGAGATTACACACAAAACGTTAACTCCCTGGTACAAACAACTAGCGAGCTAACTTCCCTCTTGTGATTTCTTTATTAATTTCTAAAGAAAATGATTAAAAAGCTTTAAACGTTAAATAAGTTTACTATGAGAGTTCAGCTTCTGATGAATTAGTTTATAAAAACTTCGCATATAGGGAAACTTAACTTTCTCATAAACTCTCTTGTTGCTGCGAAACTTTAAGAGGATTCGCTGAAGCGAGCGGAAGCGAGTTTAATCGACCAGCGTTCTGTTTTTCAAGGTTAACGGTAATTAACATAGTTTAAATGCTTAAGGTAAAATAAATGAGATCCAGTACTTAACTTTTTTAAATAATTTAAATCAATTCTTCAATAAATTGTTACAAACTTCGGGTGCTCTTTCAACAACATTTTTATGTTTTATGCACATGTTGAGACAAACTAGATCTCAACGTTCAAATAAATTTTGAAACCGTTAGAAAATATAGGTTCAATGGCAATTTCACGAATTGGAACTCACGTTATGGATTTTCTATTTATCGACTTTCTGGGCTTATGTCTGACGTTGATTGATTTAGGGTAATTCTTTGCAACCAAATGTGGATATGAATTAAACGGTTCTTCATTAAAAATCCTACAAAATTTTAACTTAATATTAGTCAACGTTTATCTACATCAACGAAAACGGTTCAAACATAGTTGTAAGACAAAAATTATATTTTTATCTTTAATGAAAAAAAATATTTGTTTACTATGTTCACATTTATGTTTATTACTTAGGTTAGTGTATTAGTTTATATGCAAACAAAAAAATTATTTCAATGTTTTCATGCATATATTTTCGTCTCTTTGTAAAAAATCTCTAACATAAACTTGTTTTTATTCATTTTAAATCATACCGTGTCACTCTGATTAATATCTCGTTTCAACAGTATTGGATAATTATTTACACACCTCCAGCAATTTTTAGTTGCTATGACTACGTAATTTTCATCCGTGCGGATTATTAAATGCTAATAACTTGTAAACGACGTTCTGACCTAGTTATTATCTCATGCAAAGTTAATTTAAAGTGTGTCATTATTGATTGTTTACTCTCCGCTTAACACTCATTAACTTGGAATAGTCCCTTCGCAAATATTTACACCACTGCCTCCTAGATGCTCTCCTTGATGCCACGATAGCATCTAGAAGGCCGTGATTAACACTATATTTGTGTGAGTACATGTAACAATTTATATTACGAATTATCCGTCGTTTTCTGTTTATCGGATTCAATCAATTCATATTCCGAACCACGAACATAAACATGGAATAATTACATTAACACTAGGAAAACGCTTAAGTCCCGCCGCGTTGATGGATGAGCTTTTTTTGTAAGTTGTTAGTTTGCGTGGGACCACTTTTTCTTTGCAAGTGCTTTTTGAATGCGTTGTAGGTGATTGTTGTCAAGTTTCTATTGTTACTTGTTAATTGTTATTATAAACCTAAAAAAAACTCATATTAAAACCTTTATTCTATGGATTCTGGCTAACTTTTTCAACTTTTTCTTCCAAAAAGCAATACATCACCATAACCTTAATGTCCATGTAAAATATGAACGTTGTAGCCCCACGCGTTTGGTCAGAATCGGCCCAAATGTCACGAAAATATCGCACTAAAAATATTTAAAAAAAACGTAAAAGTACGATATTCATGAGAAATATTTCATCGATTCTACCCAAAAACGTGGCAGGTCTAAGTTCAGAGATTTCGAAGGTCCCCTCCAATTTTCATCAAGAGTGCATATGCCGAATTGCCAGGTAGCGTGCGAACAGACAGAAAAAAAAGAAAAAAAAACATTAAAGCTAAATTTTTTAGGCGTCAGTGAAATTGAACTCTTCGTTTCGCTCATCCAATAATACTAGGAAAACACCAAAGTCGTTGATGGACGAGTGAGTGAGCCATGTGTTGAGTACCCGGCAACATCCCTTTTCCTCCCCTATACCTAAGACTAAATCTAACCCAGTATGGGGAATGATACCGGGTATTCAACACATGGTTCACTCACTCGTCTATCAACGTCTTTGGCGTTTCCCTAGTCTAGTTGGCTAAAGCGCCCTTATACCCGGAATGTGGGGGACCTGGGTTCAATCCCCTAGTCGGATAAGATTTTGTAGTTTATGGATTGTATTTAAAAAAATATTAAACATGTTTTGAAATGTATGTAACGCAGTTTAGTCTACATCAACTGTGACAATACTATAGAAAACATAGCCAGAACAAAATACGAGTAAAGATTGCAAGGTTTACTCAATATCCCAGCGGAATTTGGGGATACCTTGAGCGTGCAAATTTCAATACTCTTTGGTCACTGCATAACTGCATTACAAATATTTTTTCCACTGCCTCCATCGCAACCGAGTAACATCTAAGAAGCAGTGATTTTTTCAAAAGTAAAACCATTGTCATTAAAAGAATTCCTACACATGTTAGGCCTATTTTTCAGTTTATTATTTCTTGTAGGTTTTAATCGAAATGGATTGTGCTCATTTTGTTAGCAGTTCTAAGTTATTACCTAGTCACGGATGTATGTTTAAAATTTCAGCTCAATCTATTTGGCCGTTCGGCCGTATGAGACCGGACAAACATTTTATTGGATGAGCGTAGCGAGCGAAGCGAAGATTCCATTTCACTACACTGGAGAAAAAAATCCAGGATGTTTTTCTTTTTTTCTGTTTGTAATTTGATGTGTCTGTTAACACGATTCCGGCTAAACCGATACTTCAATTGCGAAGAAATTTTCTGGAGACCTTCGAAATCTTTAAACTAAGAACTGCCACGTTTTTGAGCGCAATTGAAAAATTATTTCTTGTAAAAATCGCAATTTTACGATTTTTTTCGGTTTTTAAACAATCCTTTCGACTTATAACACCTACATGCTTTATACGATTGTGATAATTTTTTAACAGTACCTTTATTTAATGAATACATATATATTCGTTTGAAATTTGAGCGCAATCAAAAAAATATTTCTCATGAAAATCACAATTTTACAATTTTTTTCGATTTTTTTAAACATTCTTCGACTTATAACACCTACATGCTTTATTTAATTGTCATGATTTTTTCACAGAACCTTAATTTTAACCATTTATATATTCGTGGGAAATTTGAGCGCAATCGAATAATAATTTTTTATGAAAATCACAATTTTACGATTTTTTCGATTTTTTTTAAAACATTCTTTGACTTATAACACCTACATGCTTTATCCGATTGTAATGATGTTTTCACAGAATACGAATTAATATATTGGTTTGAAATTTGAGCGCAATCGAAAAATAGTTTCTCTTGAAAATCACAATTTTACGCTTTTCTTCGTTTAAAAAAATTACGCTCATCCAACAACGCGCCTGAAAAAGCGTTTGGGAAGCTTCCTAGTTTACAGACACAGTCATGACGAGACCCGATCAAGTGGCGTTATAAATCTTTATTCGCTTCGCTCACTCGTCTAATTAATTACTAATGTGGTAATTTTTTCTTGTGTTTTGGAGTAAATTGTTGAAAGAGCTTTTCTAAAAGCATCACATTTTTCTTAGCAAAGAAGCTTCTAAAACGCTTTTCAGGCGCGTTGTTGGATTAGCGTAATTTTTTTTAAACGAAAAAAGTCGTAAATTTGCGATTTTCATGAAAAATAAATTTTTGACTACGCTCAAATTTCACCCAAATATGTAAATTCATAAAATAAAGGTTTTGTGAAAAAATCATTATAATCGAATAAAGCATGTAGATGTTATAAGTCGAAGATTTTTTTTAAATCGAAAAAAGTCGTAAAATTGCGATTTTCATGAGAAATAATTTTTCGATTGCGCTCAAAATCGTGGCAGTTCTAAGTTCAGAGATTTCGAAGGCCTCCAGAAAAATTCATTGCAATTGGAGTATCGGTTTAGCCGTAATCGTGTTAACAAACACACAAAAATACAGAAAAAAGAAAAAAAGAGAAAAAAACATTCTGGATTTTTTTTTCAGTATAGTGAAATGGAATCTTCGCTTCGCTCGCTACGCTCATCCAATTAATCAATAATAAATAAATAAAAATAAATTCGTATTTAGAGTCTACCCACTGAGTCATAAAAGTGACATTACATTTAAAGCCAGCCAAGCCACCGTAGGCGCCGACACCATCGACGAGCGAACAATGAAATGACCAACTAGAGACCGGCAAATTTAAGAGGGAATGGGACACATTTGTCTGTTAGCAAATAGCTATTCGCTTGGCCAAGATGCATCCGACGTATATGAAACTTTGCAAAGTTGTTAATAAAGCATACATAGACAGCCCTGTGGTCATAGATTTTCCAAATTTTGACATAATCAGTCAGAAAAAAATCACGAATATGGTCAATTTTGGAGTTTTTAACAAAATCAAAATTCGTGAAAACTAATTTAATTTTTATAAATTATTTAAAAACAAAATTTAAAAATGTGTTACTGCAGAGCCCTATAATTCCACATTTGTGACATATGTTCAAAATTTCAAGACACCTATGGTGTCAGTTGGCCGAGCGAACAGCAATTTGCCTAAAACGCATGTCCTATACTCTAACACTTATCAATCAAGTTGGACATGATTCCACCCGAGACAGCGCCAGAATCAACAAGGCCGATTCAGAACAACTTTAAATTTATCATGTGCCTCGTTGCTAGGACGGCTCCAAAGTCACCGCTTAAAAATTTCTAAGCCAAGAACTGATGGACATAAGTCCACATCAAAAATTCAAAAACTTTTGCCTTCAGCGGGAATTGAACCCTGATCTTTCTGCATTGGAAGCAGATCCTCTAACCACAAAACGAACGAACCTGTCTGTCATCTGTCCGTTCGTCCGTGTTTCACGTCTCACGATAAAAACCGAACATGACTACCGACGAACTTGCGTTTTTGTAGACACTGCCCTTTAACTAGAAGAGTGGAGCGTGTTTTTGGTGACCCTAGGGGTAAAGGGAGCGCTCTAGCCACATCCAAACTTGACTTCATTCTCACTGTGAGGTAACTGGTTTGATATTTTTGTGCAACGCCTTCATCAATTTTTTTACGAATTTAAACTTATTAATTATTTATTTGTACACAATTTTATTGTAGATCGCAGTGCTTAAAAATATAAAACAACTTCTTTAACACGCATATCGTTCAATTATAATATTGATTAACAAACTATATAATGACACAAACTCATTTTTAAGACTTCTGTACCATGTGATTGAATGAGCGTAGCGAGCAAAGCGAAGATTCCATTCTACTTCAGCGGAGAAAAAATCCGAAATGATTTTTTCCTCCTTTTTTTTGTATTTGTTAATAGGATTCCGGCTAAACCGATACTCCAATTTTTCTGGAGGCCCTCGAAACCTCTAAACTTAGAACTGCCACGATTTTGAGCGCATTTGAAAAATTATTTCTCATAAAAATCGCAATTTAACGTTGTTTTTTTTTAAACATTCTTCGACTTATAACTCCTACATGCTTTATCTGATTCTATGAATTTTTCACAGAACCTTTATTTTATGGATTATTATATTCTTGTGAAATGTGAGCGCAATCGAAAAATTATTTCTTATGAAAATGGCAATTTTACGCTTTTTTCGTTAAAAAAAATTACGCTCATCCAACAACGCTCGTGAAAAAGCGTTTGCGAAGCTTTCTAGTTAATAACACTAGGAAAACGCTAAAGTCCCGCCGCGTTGATGGATGAGCTTTTTAAAGGTTTTAGTTTGCGTGGGATATCTTTACTTTTGCAAGTGCTTTGTTTTGCTGCCTACGCATTGTAGGTGAATGTTGTCAAGTTTCTTTTGTTTCTTGTCAATTGGTATTATTTACCGTAAAAAACTTGTATTAAAAGCTTTATTTCTATGAATTCTGGCTAAATTTTTCCACTTTTTCTTTCAAAAGGTACTACATAACCATAACCTTAATGTCCATGTATAATATGAACGTTGTAGCCCCAACCGTTTGGTCAGAATTGGCCCAAATGGCACGAAAATATCGCACAAAAAGTCAAAAAACGTATATTAAAAGCTTTATTTCTCTCGATTCTGGCTAACTTTTTCAACTTTTTCTTTCAGAAAGCAATACATCACCATTACCTTAATGTCCATGTGAAATATGAACGTTGTAGCCCCACCCGTTTGGTCAGAATTGGCCCAAATGGCACGAAAAAATCGCACTAAAAATCGGAAAAAAATCGTAAAAGTACGATATTCATGAGAAATATTTTTTCGATTGTACCCAAAAACGTGGCAAGTCTAAGTTTAGAGAAAACGAAGGTCGTGTCAAATTTTCATCAAGATCGCATATGCCGTTTGCCCGGTAGAGAGCGAACAAACAGACGAAAAAAAAACAAACAAACAAACAAAAAAAAAACAACGGAGCTAAATTTTTTGGGGGGTCAGTGAAATTGAAGTCTTCGCTTCGCTCATCCAATAAATAAATACTAAAACTCGCATTTAGAGTCTATCCATTCAGTCGCACAACTGATTTTCAGTGGAGGGTTTAAACAATCAATGAAGCTAAATCACGTGAATCATTGGATCAATCCTTCAGCATGCAAACTCCTACACTACTCAATCTCCCTCTCCTCCGTCTTATTGCTTTACATGCCTCACATACCAGAACGTCTGGTACATTCTTAACATGCATGAATGCAAGTAATTCAGAGAGACTATGACGTGTTCGATCAGAGGTAACGCTTTCACACAAGCGCGCGTATACGGGGGAGGACAAAATTGAAAGTGAAACATTTTATTTTATATGTTTTATTAAAGTCTGTTCTATTCAAATATAGAAACGTATTTACAAAGGATAAAAACTAAATAAAATGCAGACAGAATGAAGAAACAATGTTGTGAAACAACTTGAATACGTTATCAAAACTAGTTGTTTTTGAACAAAAATGAAGCAAAGTTTAAAAAATTACCCGTGTCTGGGCCCGAGGTAGAATAATGTTTGGCTCAGAGCATGGCTCTGCTAATCGTAAAAGGCGATTCAAGAGAAAAAGTCCATCTCGCAAACATCAGCTAGTAATAAGGGTAGTTTATTACTCCACGAAACTAGAGGCGAGATCTAGCATTCGTCGTCGGGGACCTTGACGACCGCCCCGACGACGACTACGACCATGACACGAACGATTACCGTTACGTGAGAATCCCTCCATCTCCCCCCCCCCCCAACCGTGGCTGGTTCTGACCAGCACGGAACTTTCTTCCCCTCATCCCCTTCCTAGCAGTTGACCCGCCCTTAATCCAAATAAACCAAAAATAAACAACATCAATGTATAGAAAAACAACTAGTTTTGATAACGTATTCAAGTTGTTTCACAACATTGTTTTTTAATAATATTTTTGGTGCCTGGTGGATAGAAATACTTCTTTGGGTGAGATTAATTTCTGGAGTTATTCATATCCAATTTTGAAAAAAGTCATTGTTGCATTCATATTGAGAATTATTTTGTTTATACCAATTACCAAACAATTATTTAAATCCTTACGTATTGGCCGTGATTTGTGGAATATAACATTAGATTTCGTCTCTCTATAAAATCTCATTTGAAGAATATAATTACGTATTTTAAAAAGATTTCACTAAAATGTTTTAATTTTCTTCATAACAGCTTTAAAAATAATAAATCTAATTCAACGACCTTATGGACGCTCGTAAACAAGAAAACTGATGCACGTTTCAAATTATAATTTTAAAAGGTTGTCACACCTTTTATGATGAATAGTCTTGTCTACGTAATACTCCCAAAGGTATTGAACCGAATAATCCTAGCAAAACGTGACTTAAATGTAGGAAAAGCCATTTAATATCAAAGCAAATTTCTTACGTCTGGTGCGCTCAATATTAAAGCGTTGTAACGTCATCTACCACGACTAGCTAGCTACAGAGAGACAACAATTGAGTTGCCATTTATCCGCTAATTATTCAACATCCTTACTGCCTGTGTCTTAATTATGCCTATAGGCTCTTATTTAAATCATGAGATTATTGGATGAGCGAAACGAAGACTTTAATTTCACTGACCCCCCCGAAAAAATTAGCTCGGGTGATTTTTTTTGTATTTTTTTGTTTGTTTGTATTTTTGACTGTTTGTTCGCTCTCCACCGGGCAAACGGCATTTGCGATCTTGATGAAAATTATAGGGGACCTTCGAAATCTCTGAACTTAGACCTGCCACGTTTTTGGGTACAAATCGAAGAAATATTTCTCATGAATATCGTACTTTTACGATTTTTTTCGATTTTTAGTGCGATATTTTCATGACATTTGGGCCTATTCTGACCAAACATGTGGGACTACAACGTTCATATTTTACATGGACATTAATGTAATGGTAATGTATTGCGTTTTGGAAGAAAAAGTTGAAAAAATTAGCCAGAATCTATATAAATAAAGGTTTTAATATGAGTTTTTTTTAGGTTTATAATAACAATTAACAAGTAACAATATAAACTTGACAACAATCGCCTACAATGCATTCAAAAAGCACTTGCAAAAGAAAACTGGTCCTACGCAAACTGAAAACATAAAAAAGCTAATCCATCAACGCGGCGGGACTTAAGTGTTTTCCTAGTAAATATAAATGAAAACTTTACAAACAAGTTCCGTTCTTAGTATCAGCTGGTGGTGTGAGTTGATGATGTGAGTTCTTCGTCCGGTATGTAGAGTTTACATTAAGTTCCAAGTTTGCCTGTATCCGTGGTTAATCCTTCATTTATTAGTAATTTAATTTGAATTATTGCTTTAAAATGTGTCACAAATTCTTCTTTATTTAGTAAAACCCTTTTGATTACTAAAAAGGACTCATTTTACATTACAACTGGACACACTTTTGATTATAATGGAAGAAATTCTTCTTTTGAAAAACAACATGATGGACTTCCTTCTTCTTCTTCTTCAAAAACCCAATTCTTGCTGAATAAAAATTACAATTCATATTTTAAATAAAACATCAACACCGTCATATTTTCATAGACAAGCCAAAGCACTCACAACCCAGTCAAGAAAACAAAGAAGGTAAAAACTATCACCATATGGGGTATGTTCCGAATGATGCTCCCACGCGCCCACAACACCCAAACATGCTCAAGATGTCCGAGGTTTAACATTGGGCATTACGGGCGTTGTGATGGCGGCGGTGTTTACGGAATGCTTTGGGCACGCCCAAGGCTGCAATGTTAGCATCATTCGGAACGTACCCACAGTTGATCATTATTTAATAAAAACATTTAACATTCAATAAACTGTAATATATATATAATAAACTAGATTCTTAAGTACATCAAAGTTATTTATATTCAAATTTACCGAGGTATTAACGGTAATTTATATTTTATTGGTTCACTCAAATACAGCATTACTGTCATTTTACATTGAGGTATATAGACTGAAATAAATTTAAAAGCATATAAAAACATAAAATATATCAAATCCAAAAAGATATAAATTCAAAATATCAAAATTGACGCCAAGGGGGTTTCACACACTTCTTCCGTCAAGTAAAAGTCTTTTAAATCCGTCTAGTTTTCTTCCATGTTTAGTTTCTTTTAGTTCTCCTCCTGATACTTCATTATGTCCTTTCTTTCGAATCCACTTCTTTGACATTGATCAGCTGTTTATATATTTATCTTGCAAGTCTTGTTGCCCTGTATTGTTTCTTTTGTTTCACGATGGTCATTAGAAAATATTGAAGATATTAAAAGTCAAAATTGAGAATTTAGAAAAACACTATGAAAAAGGAAATAAAAACTTAAAATAACGATACCTTAGGATTCTCACCAGTATCTCTCACATGCTGGAAAGATGAATCACGATAAATCTTGATCGCAAACGATAAAATCAATTTTTAACCTGACCCTCCCAGAAGTAAGTGAAAATGATATTACCGCCTTGAAAATCCAATCCAATCCAATCTTACATTACAGCGTTTTGAATGCAAACTATGTTTTGTGTAAAGTGCTTGTTCATACTATAGAGATAACTTTAACTTTCGATTCTCTATACCTTTCTAAAAAAAGTGAATATATATTATACTAGGAAACGCTCAGTTGGACGCGTTGTAAACGAGCACGTGCTATAGCTTTGCACCCACATTACACATTTTTTAAAATTTTAAAATTTGCGACGTTCGCTGTCCACAGGGCCATGTTTTCAATATTATTTATTATTGCCAAGGTATTTGGATAAACCCGTGGGTTAACCTTTACTTTGTGGATAAAATCCACCGCCATCTAGAGGACCTTGACTCCTTGGGAAAACTATTCAAACTCTTTGTTGACAAATAATAGACTGCTTCCTCGAAAGTATTTTGATTACTTCTAGGTGGCAGTGCATTAGAAACTTCGCGCGTCTTTTCGTTGCCATGGCAACGTTACTTTTGATATAATGTAATTTCCATCTACTCTACTTATCGGATAAAAAAAAAATTAACATATTCGTGACCGGACGGACATTCTAAATGATTTGGCTATCTCAGATTTTGTCGCCGTTTAGTTTGAAAAAAACTTTCGATTAACTTTAATGTAACTTTTTAACTTTTTGAACGATTTTGCCACAAAACTAATGGCATTCAATCGAGAACGAAGCTTGCGGATGGTGAAAATTTCAACTCGATCCGAGCCTCCGTTCGAACGTTATGGCGAGACATACAAAAAAACAAACAAACAAAACAAAAACAAAACAAAACAAAAACAAAACCAGTGACTAATTTTTCCGGCAGAGTCAAATGGAAACGCTCGCTTCGCTCGCTTAATAACTTAGTGCGTTGTGGGGCAGAAAGGAAAATATGCCTAGAATTGTTGAAAAAACCAGAGGAAGAAATAGTAAAGAAGAGAAGCAAGAAAAAGAACGATACAATATGTGTGAAACTTCTGGCATGGCTAGCCGACTTCGATAGACCCGGTGGATCAAGAGTTTGATGTGATCCCCGACTTTATTGTTGAATAGGGTCGAATATTATTTCTTCTTCTTCTTCTTCTTCTTCTTCTTCTTCTTCTTCTTCTTCTTCTTCTTCTTCTTCTTCTTCTTCTTCTTCTTCTTCTTCTTCTTCTTCTTCTTCTTCTTCTTCTTCTTCTTCTTCCACATTTCATCGATGCGTATATTATTTACTTGATATGATATGAATTTATGTTTAAACTCGTTTTTAGTAGGCTACAGTCAATACATCGGAGTGCATTCGTGAAAGCTGCAAGAACTTTATCAAAGGGTTATAAAAGAGTTATTACCTTTATTAAATTTACAAGAGCACTTTAGGAAGAAAAAGTATTTTGATGTGACATAAAATCCATATAGAAAAGGATAAGTTGAAAATCGGATAAAGTATTCTTGAGAGAATAATGTCTCGCTGTTACGCTGTTTGAGTTGTGTTTGATGTTGGGATGTATTGAGGTATTTGTCTGGTATCATGTCCAATCAGCGATTAGTACAACCCCCGTCCGTCCGTGCGTGTGTCACGTCTCACGATAAAACCGCCCCGTCCCTTTGTGCTCTAAGCGTCTATGGCTGTGATTGTTTTACACTAGGAAAACGCTAAAGTCCCGCCGCGTTGATGGATGAGCTTTTTAAAGTTTTTAGTTTGCGTGGGATATCTTTACTTTTGCAAGTGCTTTGTTTTGTTGTCTACGCATTGTAGGTGATTGTTGTCAAGTTTCTATTGTTTTTTGTCAATTGGTATTATTTACCGTAACAAACTTATATTAAAAGCTTTATTTCTATAGATTCTGGCTGACTCTTTCAACTTTTTCTTTCAAAATGTACTACATCACCATAACCTTAATGTCCATGTATAATATGAACGTTGTAACCCCAACCGTTTGGTCAGAATTGGCCCAAATAGCACGAAAATATCGCACAAAAATCGAAAAAATCGTAAAAGTACGATATTCATGGGAAATATTTCTTCGATTGTACCCAAAAACGTGGCAAGTCTAAGTTCAGAGATTTCGAAGGTCCTGTCAAATTTTCATCAAGATCGCATATGCCGTTTGCCCGGAATCGTGCGAATAAACAGACAAAAAAACAAAACAAAAAAAACAAAAACAAACACAAAAAAACAATCGAGCATAATTTTTTGGGGGTCAGTGAAATTGAAGTCTTCGCTCGCTACGCTCATCCAATAATAATATGTCGAACCTTGAACAATGATATTTAACATCTATAAATTTTTTTTAAATTTTTATCGTGGGAAACCTGTTATAGGGTGCAATTAGCCCCTCTTCAGGTGAACTAGGTATGTGCGGATAGGAAATTGTGAAGGGATGTCCGAGGGCTATTTAAGAGGACTCAATCCCTTGCATTCGCCTTAACGACTGAGGAAAACCTCGGAAAAAAACTTCAGTCAGGATTGCCGGTCTCGACGGGATTCGAACCAGGGACCTCCCGAATCAGAGTCGAGCGCTTAGCGCCCGAGCCAACACTGTCGGTTAACATCTATAGTAGGCTCCCCAGTCATTGGTCCACTGCACTGAGCTCTGTATACTTAAGTGGAGGGCGCATGCAATACTGTAACCTTGAAGTCTACATGGGCCTAAAGCGATGGGTCTAAAAGACCTAACCCGATGGGCCTATTATCGACGTTTCTCGATTATATTGCGATTGCATTGCGATTGCACCGCCATCTAGATGTAAATCTTAACGTCAAGATGGCGGTTTGTGGCTAGCTTATTTTGAGGTTATGTTGACTAGTAGACCTACATTACAGTGGTCTCTTATCAGGGTCTCTCAAGATGCTTAGGAATAGTGTTTACTGCAGTGTTACACTAAATAAACTGATAAACACAGGCCAGTGACACAGGTGAACGAATCTATTGTGTTTAGTTCTTTTGAATCTGTCGCTGATTATGGACGTAGGAAAATGACGGACGGCAAACTTCCGCCAACTTCACATCTCGACATTTGCCCGGTATGCATAAGACCTCCACGTAAGTATGTAGAGCTCAGTGGTCCACTGGCGTAACAATTAGAAGCCATCTTGAATAGGTCAGTTTGTATGTTAAGTTAGGTTGAAGAAATTTGTAGCACAAATATTTTTCAAGATGGCTGTCAAGTTGACAGGTGAGCATATTTGCTATTAGCACCAAATGATTTCTTAATTCCCTTATGCAATAACTTCTTATTGTTTCTGTTTGTGCATTCCCATGCTGCACAAGCTAAAACCATATATCAAAACAATCCAGAAAAATACTTTATCCTATCTAAAACATAATGTAAAACATAAATTGAAACGCCAAATCGCCAACTTGAATAGGTCAAATTGACGCTTCAATTTGCTATGCTAGCTTTTGTACGTACGTATTAGAGATTTTCTTTAGATGTTAAATATCATTGACCTTGACAATGTTTTACATAATACCGATCTTGTGCTTAATTTTAATTTTTCTTATTTTAAACGGGCTTTATAAATCTCTGAGACTGCTACCATTGCTACTACTACCACCAGGTACCAACAGTGATCAACAGCTATTGAGACGCGCCGAAGCAGACACACTCATAAATCTCCCACTTATTTCCGTTGTAAATATCTACCTTGGGTTCACCCTGTAGATAATAAACACATATAGTAGGCTTGATCCGCAGTCATTAATCCACTTCCGTGACAATTTGAATTCATCTTGAAAAAGGCAGTAAAGCATAAATTAAAACGCCAAATCGCCATCTTGAATATGGCAGATTGACTCTTCAATTTGCAACGCTCGCGTCTGTGCGGACGTATTGAAGACTGCGTATCTAGCCTACTATAGGTATTTAATATCTATGGTTCACCAACTCAATTATCGACAAAAATCGTTGAAGATGACACAACGCAAACTCATGTTCAATATAATGTGAAATGTTTGTTTGTAATAGTTGCACAACTTTACCCTTGATTAAGTACTTGAACATTACTTGCTCAAATTAATTTAATAATGTCATCTCATAAGGTTTCGCGAATTACAACAAACTATTAACTATTGAGTCTTTGAAGCATGTGCGTTTCACCCATCAACGCTCCACAATTTGATAGAAACACTTCTAAATTTAGCTTAAGGTGGTAGACCACCGCGAACATTTAAACCACGCGAAATTAAAGTTAAGTGAAATCACGAGAACGCAAAAAAATATCGAAAAAGTGATTACAGATACTTATGTGCTTTTTGCCAGAACTAAAGACTGCATGAAACATTGTTGTAATGCTATGGTATATAAGTTAGTTTTTAATATTGTCATTTAATTAATGAAATGCATATTATTGGAAATACAAACATACCGATTATTATATTTGGATATATTTTTTTAAATTAGTTGGATAATCTCGTACCGACAATGTCAACAATGTTAGACGTGCATGTAAAATTCGTTATATCGCCAAATCTTAGCGAAATTTAACATACATTCTGAAACAATTTCTATTCTCCAATTTGAACCTAAAAATGTGAAATTTAGACTGTAGTTCACAAAAGGATAAAATATGTTTGTCTTCTCCTAAAACTTTGGTAAATCCTCCAAATAAATCTCTGGTTGCCTATTTACTGTCAGTTACTTAGAAAAAACGAAACGAAACGAAACGAAAATGTGCACTGATCGCGATAGATAAGCATTCTATCGTGAAATCTTAGTACAAACCACAACCACATTGACTACCAATTTATATTTTATGTAAATCAATCCAGTAATAAAAAAATCCATCCCAGCAAGGTATCGAACCCCGGTCTCCCGATTGCCAAAAAACTGATGAAATATTCAATTTTTAAATTTCGGGATTGATTTACATAAAATCTATTACACCTACGGGAGTGTTTCCCGATTAATGAAATTGAGAAATATCAATTTATACTCTAATGGATACAAAATAAATCTCTCTTTTTTATCCAACAGAAATAAAACGTATTCAAGTTGATCATTCAAGTGTGTTCACTTTCGAAAGAATACCATTGAAGATTGTTATTCCTTGGAGAAATATTCATTTTTCAAACTGTACGCTCGCATTTCTGAATCCATATACACGGGAATTGAAATAGGATTTATATGTGGCATTCATATCATATGCAATACCATTATAAATCTGATACATTAATACTACTTTAAGTTTCACATTTGTGTGTTATTCGGTATGCAGTTATGTATGTGATACGTATGTAGAATATACTATTTTACAATTTCCCACTTTACTCTTCTCATTGTATAGAAAACCTGCTCTCTCGCTCCATGTTTATCGATACAGAATTATATTATATCGGTTATCATCGGGATACGGCTACTGAGGCCTGCTTATGAGGCTGGCGCGGAGACGAGTTTAGTCGCTCAGCTTTCTGTGTTTTTTTTTCTTTCGAGTAAACGGTTTATAACACCGTTATCAAATTTCACACTAACGTTAATAAAGAATAACTCTATGTTATCCAGTACACGTATTTCTAAATTTATTTATTGATTTTGAATTTAAAAAAATAGTAAAATCACCGTAATTTACTCCATTTTGGTCAACTTCGGGAATTTATTCCAAGTGTATAGATTTTTATATCGCAAATTTGCATACTGGATATTAACGATTAAATCAATTTAAACGCGTAAGTTTATTTTGTTTTGTTGTAAGATAAACGGATTGTTGGAAATTTCCAGAATTGAAATCCATGTTTTGGATTTCCCATTTTTTTCACGTTTTAGACTCATGTCTCGCAATGGATTTTTAGAATTATTTGTTGCAACCAGGTGCAGATATCAATATAAAAGTACTTTATTATCATTCCAGCAAAATTGGTAATGATATTACTAACCGTTCAGCAGAAATCATTAACACATTAGCGCGCGCATTTGAGTTGGGCCAAGCTCAGCGTCCCCTCTTTAGGCTTTTGATTCAGGATCATTGTTACAAATTTGGACTTTCTTCAAACACACAAAAAAAAGGGTTTAATAAACAAAACACGCTCATCCTCCAACGCGACTGTAAAACACGTTGTAAAAGTACCAATAATGTTTGTGGTTCGTTGGTATTGTGTTTAGAGTGTCTGCTTCCAATGCATAAGATCTAGGGTTCGAATCCCGCTATAGACAGAAGATTGTTAACTTTTGATCGTCCATGAATTCTTAGCTTAGGAATGTGTAAAAGGGACAATGTCCCCCACTAAAAATAAGTTATGTGAATGAGTGGGTAGACACTAAAAACGAATTTATTTATATATTTCTATTTAACTGGCAAGGGGAAATGTACATTACCTGATGCAAACGAATAGCTTAGAAAGAATAGACTGTCTTATCAAAGCACTCAGTTGCTGTCTGCGCATTTTAACAATCAAAATATGTCCAATCATCTTGGGGTATCTCGGAAGATTCTTATATTATTCGTCCACTAAGCTTGTAGGCAATCTCCTGGAGAGCCTAGTCAAGTCTAGTGGAAGATTCTCCGGGGATTATTCCAGATGGGGTTTCAGCATTGTCTTCGGCTTGGGGGATTCATCTTGAAGCCATGTTGGACAGAACAATAGAAAGCAGCGTATTGACTGAAACAGATTGAGACCAAAAGACAAAGAACAATACAAACGGCGAGACATTTTATAAAATGCTCCATAAAGTATAGGGTGTTTATTAAAAATTATACACTGCACTTTCAAACATTTATATTCACAGGATAATTAAGGCTATTCGACCGCGTTTTTCTATTTTCCAAAATAGCCTGGTTTCAAAAAAATTGAAAAAAATAGTTTTGATTTTCTAAAATAGCCTGGTTTCAAAGCCATTCACCATATTTTGACTTGGTAGCATATTTTGGAAAATAGAAAAACGCGGTTCAATAGCCTTAAATAAAAAATATTTTCGAAATACCCGGCACCTCCACCAAATACTATTAGTTTTAAACACGATTCCATTTTGTTTGAAATTTATTCATTTAAACACTAATGGTCAATCGTGATGGGTAAAACAATAAATAAATTAGTGCATTTACCGATTACGCATTATTTATATCTCGGCTTGTATAATGAAATTTAAAATTAAGTATTCGTCATTTTGTATTATATTAATCTCGGTCTGTATTATTTTTATGAAGGTAATTGATATTTAATTAGTTTAAATTTCATTTTGATGTAACTTTAAACCGCTTTATTGTGCAACCTTTGTTTTGTTGCGGATTAACTTAGATATGAGCAATAAATAACGAAAATAACCTCTTGTAGGTTAGCTGTATTAAAGCTGCCCGTACCATTGATAAAGTAAACCTTTAATCAATGCTCGTACTTACCATTCCATAACCCACTAAAGACACAATATTTCAAACTTCTAATATGGACATCTTCTTCTTCTTCTTCTTATGCCAGCAATTGACCTATTTGGCCATCATGCGTTTCCGTGTTTCCCAGTAGAGATAGGATTCTCTTTCTGCCTCCTCCATATCTTTTGGCATTGCGTCTCTTATTTCTTGAAGTACCGGGCATCTACGTAGGTGCTCCCTGGTATGCTGTTCTGTAGCACAAAGTGTACATGTGCTTGAGTCAGTTATCCCCAGTTTATGAAGGTGTGTAGCTAGCAGGTCATGACCGGTTTCCAATCTGAATTGTGCCGTCTCAGTCTGCCGATTTCTCCACTTTGTTTTTTTTGTGGCTGCTCCTTGCCACTGTTTGCCTTTACTTGCCTTCTCCCATACCTTTTTGATGTTGTTTTTCACTGCCGTGTTCACATGAGATTTAACGGCATTGAAGGATAGGGGCTTCTTGTTCTGCTTCATCCTGCTCCCCTCTTTCGCGAGTCTGTCTGCTTCTTCGTTCCCTTGTATGTTACTGTGTGCTGGCACCCACTGTAAGGTCACCTGTTTTTTCCTGTTTACCAGCCAGACCAGTAGTCTTTTACACTCGAACGTCTCACTGTCTCTCATGTCCTTACTCACAATGGCCTGTATGGCTGCTTTGGAGTCTGTGAGAATGACTGCTTTTGGTATTTGCTGTTCCTTTATTTTAGTAAGTGCTACTTTGATTGCCTTGATTTCTCCGTCATAACTGCTTCCATTACGTCCTGCTGGCAATGCTTGCTGGAATGCATTGCAGTATACCCCAGCCCCTGCTTTTCCCTCCCCTGGGGTAGCAGACCCGTCTGTATATACAAGTACCATTCTGGGGTGGGGTAGTGCTTCGCTATATGAGCAACTGTCAGACATTGAAGTTCATCCTCAGTATAATCCGCCTTTTTCTTCTCAATTCCTTCCACCGTTAGCTCATGTTGGACTTCCAGTACAGCGACCCTCATATCAGGTGTAGGAAGCTCCATTCGATCTCGTAAATCCACCTGACCCAAAATTTGCTTCTTTAGTTGCTTCGCTGCTGTGATAAATGGAGTTTGTGTCTTCAGCCTCTCTACGGGCTCTCTGTCCCATTCCTCTTCGTCAAGTCTCAGAAGTTTCTCATGTAGGCATATCGCTGCTTTGCTTCTCCTAGCACTTAATGGTGGGACAGTCACCAGCATTTCCATTGCAACAACAGGGGTAGACTTTGTGGCACCTGTAGCTATGCGTAGGGCCTGGTTTTGTACCCTATCTAACTTGACGACGTGACTGTTAGGTGCTGTGATGAGAACTGCATTACCATATTCCAGCACTGGCCGTACATATGTCTTGTACGTTGTTGCTAGTACATCGGTCGATGCTCCCCAATCCACTCCTGCCACTCGTTTCATGAAGGTTAGTCTTTTCTTCCCTGCTTTACTCATTTTTTCAATTTGTGAACTTCCTGTCATTTTTGAGTCCAGTGTCATGCCCAATTAATAGACTGCGTTCTCTTCCCGACGTATGGTCTTAGTGCCGTACTCCAGTTTGAATTCCGGCGTCGTGTGTGCCATAGTGTAAAAGTCATAGACTGTCTTGATTTCGTTCACCGTCATTCCGTCTCTCTCCGTCCATTCCTGCAGTGCTTTTAATGCCTTATTCATCTCTCTCTCCATGTACTTTGCATCTCCGCTTGAGACCCACAGCACCACGTCATCCGCATACAGCTTAACTTGTACATCGCTTCTTTCCTGGATATACATCGCAAGGTCATTTATGTATATTAAAAATAGCGTAGGGCTCAGCACAGCTCCTTGCGGTACCCCGCTTCTTGTTTGCCTGAATCGTGATACCTTGTCATTATATTTTACTCTTATAAAACGTTGGCTCAGGAAGATCTTCACCCATCTATACAGATTCTTTGGGACTTCCATAGCTTCCATTTTCTGTAATAGACGCTTCCTGTCCACTACGTCAAAGGCTGTTTTAAAATCTACATACACTGCCAGTGTAGAGTGTTTTTTTGTTAAAACCTTCTTTCACTTCTTGCATGATGTACGCAATTTGGTCCACGGTGCCACGATGAGATCTAAATCCAGCTTGATGTGGGGTGAGGCGACTTTCTGCCTCCAGGTAACTTCTCAGTCGTAGATTTACCATGTGCTCCATCACCTTGGCTATCATACTGGTTAGGGAGATTGGTCTATAGCTATCTATCTTGCTGGCATCCTTACCTTTCTTTAAAATAGGGATTACATCAGCCTTTCTCCATCCATCTGGGATGTCGCCTTCCCATGTGCAATTGCATAAGTTCTGTAGATGTTCTCTGCCACTCTTCCCCAGCTGTTTTATAAATTCTGGGTGAATCCCATCCGGACCTGGTGCTTTTTTATTTTTTAGTTTCTTGATGGCCTCATTCAATTCAGCCACCACAAATAGGCCGTTATATGGGTCTAGTTCATCACTCACATATTTGCTGTTGTCGATTTTGATATGTCCTAATTTCTGGTTGTTGCTTTGCTGTGCGATATTCTTACAGAAGGCTTCCGCTTTTGCTCTGCCTCCAATTAAATTCTTATTCCCCTGAATAAGTGGTTTATTTTCCACTTGCTTCTTATCCTTGTTGCACAGCTTAGAGAAGAATGTGTGAGCTTTCGCTCCATCTTTCCTGTAGTCGATGTTGCTGACGTACTGATGTAGGGCTTCTCTCTTGCTCTCTCTCAGCTTTTCCTTAAAAACCTGCGTTGCTTTCTTGAGCATTTCCATCGCCTCTGGGGTTTGTAGCATCTCTGCATCCCTTCGTGCCTTATTTCTCTCCTCCATAAGTGCTTGTAAGTCGCTATTCCAAAATGGCTTGTATTTCTTGACTCGCCCCCGGAGTACATGCTTCGTTGCAGCCTCTAGCACATGTTTCACAGAACTCTTTATATTCTTTGCTTACATCTTCTGTTTTCTCCCTGCCCATAAAATGCATCTCTGTCTCTCTTCGGTACTCCTTCCAGTTTGCCTTCTTAAAGTTCCAGCTAACCTTTTCTTCTTTTTTCTCTCCCTTACATTTCATCCTTGTTAGTAGTAGCATTTTGTGGTCCACGCCAGACGGGCTCTCCAAGTTTTCTTGTTTCATAACACCATATAGGTTCGCGTGGCAAAATGCTAGGTCCGGTCTAGTGAGACTACCTGAATTTGATATGAACGTGTTTTGATTGGGTGTTTCCTTCCAATAGGATTAAGGGTTTTCTGTCTATGTATTCTTCCAGAATCTCTCCAAATCTGCTCGTATCTCTGTATCCCCAGCTGATGTTGTTGTGCATTGAAGTCTCCTACAAGTACGGTGCTCTTGTCTATAACCAACGTGTCTAATTTGTTAGTGACATTGTTTGGTGGGTTGTAGGCTATGGTATATTTTGATTTAGTGTGGCCTTTCCATATCTCTAACTGCACTAACTCCACTTTATCATCTTCTTCCATTGTGTGCAGAACTTCATACTGTGCAGTGAGTTCCACCTTCACACCAATTATCATGCCTGCGGCAACTCGTCTTCCTCTTGGGAGGTTATATATTACATATCCTTGTACAACAAGGTCTCCAAGTTTGTCATTATCGGAAATAGAACCTGCTTCGCAGATAGCGGAATGCGTCAATATCTCTCTTGTTTAAGAGGCGATCAAAGTAAGACATAAGTCCATGCTAAATTTGGGTTGGTTTTATTTGAACACTGATCTAAGAGGTCAAGCAACGAATAACTTTATAAATACTAGGCCGCTTCACGAACGCTTCTTTTAGTCACGTTGATGGATGAGTTTTTTTGTAAATTTTTAGTTTGCGTGGGATCTATTTACTTTTGCAAGTGCTTTTTGAACGCATTGTAGGTGATTGTTGTCAAGTTTCTATGTTATTTGTAAATTGTTATTATATACCCCAAAAAACTCATATTAAAACTTTTATTCTTTGGATTCTGTCTTACTTTTTCAATTTTATTTTCAAAAGGTACTGCATCACCATAACCTTAATGTCCATGTAAAATATGAACGTTGTGGCCCCACACGTTTGGTCAGAATTGGCCCAAATGTCACGAAAATATCACACTAAAAATCGAAAAAAATCGTAAAAGTACGATATTCATAAGAAATATTTCTTCGATTGTACCCAAAAACGTGGCAGGTCTAAGTTCAAAGATTTCTAAAGTCCCCTATAATTTTCATCAAGATTGCATATGAGTTTGCACGGTAGAACGCAAAAAAAAACAGACGAAAAAAAAACCAACCTAGCTAAATTTTTTGGGGGTCAGTGAAATTGAAGTTTTCGCTTTGCTCATCCAAATATGCGATATAACATACCAAACCACACAACAAGAAATGGTACAAACTATTTTTATCCTAGTTGTTTTTTTGTTTTTTTTTTGTTTCTGGTGATGTGCGTTGTTGAAACGTGTTTTTTTCTCTCCCGTTTTTCTTTCAATCACCGATCTCCGGCTTAACATTGTCCGCTCGTCGATAGTCTATGCCTATTGTGATAGGCCGGGCACGCTCTCAATTCAAATCAACCGCTACAAATCTGTTTTTTTCTGAGTGGGATAGGCTCTAACTCTAAATACGATCTTATTTATTTTAGTTTTATTTGGAATGCATGAGATGGATTGTACACAAAATATACATAGATACAAATTTACCAAATTGAATTGAGATCCGTCATTTAAAGAAGATCGAAACCGTTTTATATCTGTATGTTTGAGCAAGAATGTTTAAAATATATTTTTTCTTGGGTCTCGAAAGGAAATAGACGATTTATTAAAGTGTTTGACATAATGTAGGATTTAGTAGTTTGTGCTGTTTTAATATACACTTCAACGAATTTTTTGCAATACCAAAATATGTATCAATTTTAAGGTTAAAGTGAAAAAAATATGTAGATACGGCTTTATTAAAAAATATTACCTTTCTTTTCAAGAGTTTTCAGACAAATATGTACTAATTTAATTTAGAAAAACCAAGTGTCATCGTTGAACGCTGCCTTTAGTAGATTATTTCAAAAGAAACTTTTGTAGAACAGGTAAATAATATTTTTTCAATTAATTGAATAACCATAACAGCATAATAAAAAAACTTATTTTTCCACCTAAGAGCAGTGTTAAGTTCAATTAATTGTTAAATGCCTTAAGTAGAGTTTGGAAATTAGTTTTTTAATATCGCTATATTTAGAAAGATTTCACTTTCCTTCTGCTGGCTGACATTATTAAATCAATACGAACACTGGACAAAAACAACCACAGCTATGTGGGTGTATAAAATGTAAAATTGCTTAGCTGTAGTTGTTTTCATCCAATGTTCGTATTTTTTTTTAATAAAGTCCGCCAGGCGAAGGAAAGAGAAATGTTTTTAAATATTGTTATTAAAATGATATTTTACCCACCAAATAACAGTGCAAAAGTTCATTTAAGTATAAAATATATTTAAGTCATTTTTTTAAAGTTAAAAAAAATATGTTTCACGTCTGTTTTAATTGCAATGCAGTATAACACAAAATGTAATTCACTTCTTTGTTAATAAAACGAAGTCTCTCTCTCTCTCTTCTCTCTCTCCTCTCTCTCTCTCTAACACTCTCTCTCTCTCTCTCTCTCTCTCTCTCTCTCTCTCTCTCTCTAACACTCTCTCTCTCTCTCTCTCTCTCTCTCTCTCTCTCTCTCTCTCTCTCTCTCTCTCTCTCTGTGTGGAGCTGACAGTTTTAATGAGTATTTACCTTTACAAGCCTCGTAGGAACTAAACACATTTATATATACCTAGACTTTAAGCACACACTTTTTGTTTCGATTTTAAAATCTTTGTCATAACATTTATAATTTACATTTCAATTGAAAAATGCCCCACACCACTGAAAATGTCTAGAAAATGAGAAGATATACAATCATTACAAATTGACTTATTTATTGACAATACTGCCAATGACTCTATTTTCATACAAATTAAATGTATGCAGTTCATACTTTTTATTTTTTTAGCTACTTATTGAAGTTTCCATTTTCTATACTTTCAATCTTTAATTGATATTTAATCTTAATCTTTTGAACTGAAGAGAAAACAATTCCCTTAAAAATGTAAACAACAAAGCAATTAAAATATCTTGATCAACGTTATTACATTAATTTCCTTCTCCATTGGGCACATGGAATGGTGGACTTCAAACGATTATTTAATGAGTCATGGAAGAAATAGAAACGATAAATATATAATATTAATAACAAGCAAGTTTTTGCGCATTCAAATGAAAATCTACTCAAACAGAATTTAATACCTTCTAAACCAAATTAACAGGAAACACAAATTATTCCTTTAGATCCTAAGTATTAAAATTACCAATTTACATAGTGAATGTCTGCATCTTTTCTCTTGTATGGATTAAGTCTAAATTGGTGAAAGTATACAATTTAACTTTGACTGTTTCTCACAGTAACATAATTATTATTTCCATTTTATTAGTCGTAGTTTTGTAGAAATATGTTTTTACCTGTTAACTACTGATAAGATTATCAATGCGAGTTTAGGTTTGTTACGAATTTATGTTTTGTGTTCTTTAGCTAATTTTCCTACATATTGTGTTTTAATGTTTGTTCTTATTTTCTACAGTTATGAATATTTTATAGGATCAAATGCTTTACAGTCACTTTCACTTTCCGTAAAGAATCAATGATATTGATATTGCAGTGAATAGTTTGGACGTTGGAAAATGTTACAGGTGTTGCACTTTGTTAGCGTTCAAGAGCTTTAAACCGTATTCGGATTTCACCCCTCAAAGCCGCAAGTTTCACGACTACACGATAGACGTGCTTGTTTTACCTACCGCCCCCCCCCCCCCATTTTCCACCACAACATTTTCTGAGAAAATCAATTCTACATAGAGTAAACTTTAATTCAGAAAAGACCACAATAATTTAGTAAGTTACCGTCTAGACGTCAAGTTTGGGCCACAAATCAACGAACGGTTGAAACTCCAATACAGACATACAAACGCAGCTAAACCGCGAGCAACCAATCAGGCTTTCAGAAACTACGAGGAGGTACCCGAGGAGGGATGGGGTTTCTCTGCCACTCGAGACATCTTCACAAATCATCAATTCTCTACAGCGCACAGATGCGTTGTATGTCGGTATCTGCTAACAATGCGCGTATCTCCTTTGTAATGTTCCTCTTGAGACTCCCACGGGATACAGTATACACTTACTTTCATCCTATTCTTACCGTTATAAGTTCAATGTTAACTACAATCATAAGGGCTATGCCAAGCTGGTTCGTCACCTGGATTCTCCGCCAGGATCGCATGATCGGGTTTTGTTCACAGGACTCTTTACATTGTGGTTCCAGTGGAACTTATACATGGCGGTGACCAAACCCCGATCGTTCTGCACTCTGGTGGGAGATTAGTTTGACCATTGTCCTCATAGGCACATAATTAATTCGAAGGTGGCTCTGAATTAGTCTTGTTGATTCTGGCGCTATCTGCGGGTGGAATTGTGTCCAGTTGATTGGTCGGTGTTTCATAATTTAATATGCCGGCCTCTAGTTGGTCATTGTTCGCTCGTCGATGGTGTCGGCGCCTACAGGGCTGGCTGGCTGGCTTGATCTGCTTTAAATTTAACGAAATATGAATTTATGTATTTATTAGGCACTTAATTTGTAGTCTGTCCCTACAACTACTTAATTCACTTGTTTTCGCTAAGTCAACAACCAATGAAAACCTTTTAAATTCACCAATTGTTCTTTTTTATTGGATGAGCGTAGCGAGCGTAGCGAGTGGAGCGAAGATTCCATTTCACTACACTGGAGAAAAAATCCGGAATGTTTTTTTTTTTTTCTTTTTTTTTTTATGTATTTTTGTCTGTTTGTTAACACGATTCCGGCTAAACCGATACTCCGATTGCGATGAAATTTTATGGAGGTCTTCGAAATCTCTGAACTTAGAACTGCCACGTTTTTGAGCACAATCAAAAATTATTTCTCATCAAAATCGCAATTTTACGATTTTTTTCGATTTTTAAAAAATTTCTTCGAGTTATAACACCTACATGCTTTATCCGATTTTAATGATTTTTGCACAGAACCTTTATTTTATGAATTAAGATATTCGTGTAAAATTTGAGGGCAATCGAAAAATTATTTCGTATAAAAATCAAAATTTTACGTGTTTTTTCTTTTTTAAAACAATTCTTTTGACTTTTAACACCTACATGCTTTATCCGATTGTAATGATTTTTTTACAGAACCTTAATTTTATCAATTAATATATTCTTGTGAAATTTGAGCACAATCGAATAACTATTTCTTATGAAAATCGAAAATTTACGATTTTTTTTCTTTTTTAAAATTACGATTAATTAAAAAAATTAAAGATTAAAGTTTATTTTTTATTTAATTTAAATTAATTTAAAAAAAATCTTCAACTTAGGAATGATTTTTTCACAGAACAACAGAAAATCCACATAACACATGGTAGCTCAATGCACCAATTACGCTCATCCAACAACGCGGCGGGACTTAAGCGTTTTCCTAGTATAAATAATGCATGCATATTAATTAAGAATACAACTATTAGAGAGCGGAAGTTCCTTATAAACATCAATTCTGTCCGTCCGTCTATGCGTGAGTCACGTCTTACGATATAAACCGAACACAACTTCCGATTGGCCAGCCTTGTTGTTTTCAAGCGGGAATTAAGCCAGATTCAAATTTGACGCGTGTAATCTTAACATTAAACAAATTAATAAGTCAATATTTAAAGCATATTTGTAGTTTGTAATATATTCGAGTTCTGAAATGAACAGTTCCGTGTTGGTAGCTACTGTTAGAGCCACAGCATTGTAGGCGATTTTGATTTGACTTTATAAACTGTGATAATGAAAATCTTTAACAGTTTACTTTGTTAATATTTTTCGTAACCACAAAATTATCCAAAATATTAATGAAAGCGATCATAAATTGTCAAAACCTTGGAATACAGTCTACGCGCGAGCGTGTTGAATTCTTTCTGTTAACGCAGTTAAAGACGTTGAAATTGAAAATGCTTCCGAGAAAATTGACAAAATTTAATGAACAATGCACTATAAACTCGAGCTCCCTCCCCCTCCTCCCACCAACTCCTTCCGCCTTACATGACGAAAACTGGAAACTTAATTTTCTGATTCCCGCCTCGAACCTGCTTTATTGGATGAGCGTAGCGAGCGTAGCGAGCAAAGCGAAGATTCCATTTCACTACACTGGAGAAAAAAATCCGGAATGTTTTTTTTTTTTCTTTTTTTTTTTTGTATTTTTGTGTGTTTGTTAACACGATTCCGGCTAAACCGATACTCCGATTGCGATGAAATTTTATGGAGGCCTTCGAAATCTCTGAACTTAGAACTGCCACGTTCTTGAGCGCAATCGGGAAATTTTTTCTTATAAAAAACGCAATTTTACGATTTTTTTCGATTTTTTAAAAATTTCTTCGACTTATAACACCTACACGCTTTATCCGATTGTAATGATTTTTTCACAGAACCTTAATTTTATGAATTAAGATATTCGTGTGAAATTTGAGCGTAATCGAAAAATTATTTTCTCATGAAAATCGAAATTTTACGGGTTTTTTTCTTTTTTAAAACAATTCTTTGACTTATAACACCTACATGCTTTATCCTATTGTAATGATTTTTTCACAGAACCTTAATTTCATCAATTTATATACTCGTGTTAAATTTGAGCGCAATCGAATAATTATTTCTTATGAAAATTGCAATTTTACGATTTTTTTTTTTTTTTAAATTACGATTTATTAAAAAAATTAAGTTAATTTTTTATTTTATTTAATTTAATTTAAAAAAATCTTCGACTAAGCAATAATTTTTCACAGAACAACAGAAAATCCGCGTTACACATGGCAGCTCAATGCACCAATTACGCTCATCCAACAAGCGCGGCGGGACTTAAGCGTTTTCCTAATAATTAAAACGTTCGCAGGAATACGATTCCAGCAAACTTTTGAGAACAACGTTTTATACTAATTATTTGGACGTGGCGTATAAAAAGTGTGCGGCTGAGATGGTTTGGACACATGAAAATAATGGAAACATAAATAATACCAAGAAGAGAGTTTGCGAGGTTGGAATAATAGAAAAGTTGGAAGACCTAAAGATAGGTGAATTGAACCAATTAAACAAAGTGTCGAAGAGAGACGTGTCTTGGGTGGGGATAGAATTGATTTCAGAAGAAACGGAGTGATTTGTTGGATGAGCGTAGCGAGCGAAGCGAGCGAAGCGAGCGAAGCGAGCGAAGCGAAGATTCCATTTCACTACTCTGGAGAAAAAAATCCAGAACGTTTTTTTTTTTTTCTTTCTTTTTTTGTATTTTTGTGTGTTTGTTAACACGATTCCGGCTAAACCGATACTCCGATTGCGATGAAATTTTATGGAGGCCTTCGAAATCTCTGAACTTAGAACTGCCACGTTTTTGAGCGCAATCGGGAATTTTTTTTTTCATAAAAAACGCAATTTTACGATTTTTTTTCGATTTTTAAAAAATTTCTTCGACTTATAACACCTACATGCTTTATCCAATTGTAATGATTTTTTCACAGAACCTTAATTTTATTAATTAAGATGTTCGTGTGAAATTTGAGCGTTATCAAAAAATGATTTTTCATGAAAATCGAGATTTTACGTTTTTTTCTTTTTTAAAACAATTCTTTGACTTAAAACACCTACATGCTTTATCCTATTGTAAAGATTTTTTCACAGAACTTTAATTTCATGAATTAATATATTCGTTTTAAATTTGAGCGCAATCGAATAATTATTTCTTATGAAAATTGCAATTTTACGATTTTTTCCTTTTTTAAAAATTACGATTAATTAAAAAAATTTAGTTGATTTTTTAGTTTTATTTAATGTAATTTCAAAAAAATCATCGACTAAGTAATGATTTTTGTCACAGAACAACAGAAAATCCGCATAACACATGGCAACTCAATGCACCAATTACGCTCATCCAACAACGCGCCGGGACTTAAGCGTTTTCCTAGTAAAAAAAATCAGTAGGATATGAAAGAGTTGTCAGATGAAGAGGAGGAATTAAGTAATTTGTGTCGGGTCTGGCTAACCGGCAGCTAAGAGCCAAAATAGTCGGACTAAATCGAGGTATTAACGCTCCCCCCAACCTGAGCATTAGTTGGGAAATGGGGACGGAGAAAAAAAATGCCATACTTGCAACAATATTATACTCTTCTTCCTAACACCATTTTAAGCAGAATTTACGCACTTCTTACACTCACATGAAATGTTTTTCTCATTCATTTTAACCCTTTATAGGTTACTGGTAAGTATACTTACCACTTCTTTTCAAAATCTACACAATTAAATCTACCAGTTTTCCATCCTTTTAACCCGGGTAAAAAGCTGCCTTATTTTGTTCTGAATTAATAGAATTTTTCCTTATTAAATTCTGATGATTAGAAGAATTTTTGTAATGGTTCAAAAAACAAATTGTGTATCAAAACACAAAAATACACACATTTCCGGGATGTCCCGGATATTTTGTTTGCCTGTAGTAGATTCAATTTGAATGTGTAAAAAAATGGAAAAAAGGAAAAATTGCAAAAAAAAAACTTTTTTTTGGAAATAAAATAAAATTTTGGATTTTTTTCTTCAAATTTGATGTCAATTTGGAATCCAAAATCAGCATATTATTCCTAGAAAATCAAGGAAAAAAATAAAAAAAAATCCAAAATTCTTTAAAAAAAATCATGAATTTCAAATTGCAAAGGTAGAAAGCAAAATTTTTTGGGTCCCACCTTATTGCCCTATAAAGGGTTAAAACTAGGTTTTCAGAGTTACACTCTTATTACACCAGTTCCTTGATTGTTTTTAGTATATTAACTGGCCCATATTAGTTAGTATTGGAACCAATCATTTCACTACATCATCCATTTAGAGTTTTAAACACAAGATTCACGAGGTTTCTTGTTTAACATGCTTAACGCTTGAGTTATTCGTTAAACATTGACGAAAGTATGTAAATTTTGTTAAGAAATATCTGGTTTATATTGAATTTAGTAATATATTTAAACGCAAGTCCTAAAAATCATAAAAAAACACAGAAAACTGGGTGCTTTAACTCTCCCCAGCGCTATCATCGCGTCCATTTTAAATTATTTTCAAATTTGTTAACCCCCTTCGAAATAATT
>JAMZAV010004332.1:0-93793 GCA_024449915.1 Sweltsa coloradensis
ACAAAACCCCCACCAGCTGGAGACTCAAGCTAGCTAACAGGAGTGCCAACTAATGTTGACAAAAAATTATGAAATGGATTCCTCATGTTTGGTTTTTGTCGTGAGACGTGACACACGCACGGACGGCCGGACGGACGGACAGACGAACAGAAAAGTGATGTGTTGGGGAGCTTTGCTCCATCAAAACACTTTAAAATCATCTCGTTATACGGATTATTTATATGTTATTTCATACATTACAACTCGGTTATCTTAGAAATGGAAAAATGTTGTATTGTACTTCCCCTGTACTTTTTAACTATCCTCAAAACACTACGTAGCCTACGTGCAACTAGTACATTCATACATTGTTGTTGTAATATTACTATTTCAATCTTTCATTGTTTTGTCTGTGTTTATGTAATTAGATTTACCTATGAGTTGTCCTCCTTTTTAAATCAGTTTTTTAACTGAATATAGTGGTCCCAACGAAAGAATGCAGATGGCTCGAAATTGTTTTCCCCAAACATAACAACTTTGTAAACTCTATTCACGCTAGTCAGCGTGTATTAGCACACGGAGGAACCCTGAGATATAGCTCATAAAATTTTTGCTTGAGTTTGTAAAAGATATTTCTCTTTCATTCACTAAATCGCCATTCCATTTACCGAGCATTTATACTCCCCCCACTACTACCAAGCATCTGCATTCTTTCGTTGGAGCAAATTAAATAAATTAAAAATTAAAAAACAAAACCGGTTTTTTGACTTCAAAAAAGATCGAATATTTTTAAACCCCCAGGCAAAGGTAAGACTAAGATACATCATTTAATTTATTTCGATATTGATCTCGACTGGGCCTATACGTATAGGAGTCTAGCTCGTCACGGTCGGTTGATCGGCGGCTTGAATCACGATCAGCATGAAGTCCTTCTCCGGCGCCACCATCACCTCGCTGCGCTTCGTGCGGATCCGGAGGAAGGTGAGGTCGTTCTCGGGGTCCAGATCTCGGACGATGCTGCGCGTCTTCTCACAGATGTGCATCAAGATGGTGGCGTACTGCTGGGTGGTGGTGTTGTCCATGGTGGTCTTGACCGGCTGGCCTGGGGAGGAGGGAGGGTGGTTGGTTAGGATGAGGGCGTGGTTGGTTAGGATGTGGGCGTGGTCTGACCGCTGGCCTGGGGGGGAGGGAGGGTGGGTTGTTAGGATGAGGGCGTGGTCTGTTAGGAAGAGGGCGTGGTCTGACCGGCTGGCCTGGGAAAGAGGAGAGGGGGTAAGTTGGATGAGGACGTGGTCTGTTGGAAGAGGGCGGGTCGACCGGCAGGCCGGGGGAGGGGGGAGGGTGGTTTGTTAGATGAGGGCGGGGTCTTTTAGGAAAGGGGTGGTCCTGACCCTGGCCTGGGGAAAGAGGAGAGGGGTTGGTTTGGATGAGGGCGGGTTTTTTGTTAGGTAGGGCGTGGTTGACCAGCTGCCCTGAATTTGATATTTGATATTTATTGACTTAAAGGGGGCTACATAGGGTAAAAACCCCCTTTTGACCATAGCCAACCTTAAAACATGTAAACAAGGAATTTTAAAATAGATATGTGGTAAGTACACATACGAAAATATACTAAAAATACAATTTAATTATGCAAATTTAAACTATTTTTAAAAACTGCTACTACTACTTTTCCAAAAACTTTTTTCTACTAACTAATATTAGATACAAAAACGTGGTACAATTGTGTTAAAATTGTTTGAAAAATAATAAAAAACGTATAAAATAGTAAATTCTGCAAGAAATTTAAAATGATGATGCTCTTTTCCCCAAATAGGAAACAAATATATTGTCAATAATTTTTTTATTTATTTTTTTATACTCCCCGTATAGGTACCTAAAAGCAGTGTAGGGCCCATTTTTATTTGGGAGGGAAAAGGGGGTTTGGTTTAGGATGAGGGCGCGTCAACCGCGAGGCTGTACGAGCCATTCTAGTCTAGGGGATGTCGGGAGGAAAGATCTATGCTGGATAAAGCAAGTCAGGTTTCACGTTTGTCCGACGACGACTCAGAGCCGCCACTAGTTTAGGGTGGTTTAACAATTTTTATCTAACAAAGGCTGCGGGTGATGTTTGCGAGAGTTTGGGTCTTTTCCATCTGTGGGCCGGGGCAAAATTTTTCCCCGGAAACGGGGAAGAATTTTTTCTTATAAAATCGGTTTTATTTTGGGAAGGACCTAAGTTAGGCTAAATCCCACTTACCCAGGGGATATGGGGGGGAGGGGCCCAGCTTTTTTGTTGGGTTTTTTTGATTTAAAGGACGGCACCCTTAGGCCCCTTTGAAACCCCCTGCCCAAAAGGGGGAAAAGGAAAAAAGGAGGGCCCATGCTGGCGAAACCCCAAAAGGGAAAGGGGGGAAGGGGGGGTTTTTAAATTGGCTCATGGTTTGCGTATTTTAGTGTGGGGGGAAACGGGGGAAAAGGGACCCGACACATTAGGGCCGCTCTGGTTTGGGGGGGGGTTGACTCCGTTCTTATATCTGATGGGTTTTTGTTCACATCGGACCCCTTGAAAGGCGCGTCAACCGTTAGATTTTGGCGTCCTCACCCGGGGTTGGGGGGACGCCGGTTCTGGGCAGATCCACCCAAAGGACTGATCCAAAGATTCCCTTCACATTTATAATCATAGTCCCAAAAGATTTCTTTTGCCCAGTAAGGTAGGCCCTACAGCCCCTTTTTTCCGGGAATTTTGTTTTTCAGCAATTCCCAAAGGTAAGAGGAACCGGAGGGGAAAAACGGGGATTTTTGGTCACAAACCAAAATTTTGCCCAAAATAAATTTCCACGGGCCCTCTGGATTCTCTGTTTACAGCCTGCTGGAATGCCTAGCTTTTCCCCCTGCTTTTTAAGGTCATCTAAATGTTCTTTTTTTTTCTAGAGTTGAGAGGACCTTGGGATTTAAAGGCTTCCTTTTCGGATTAACTTTTGTGCTTTGAGTGAACGATTTTGTTTAATTTCTTATTCGGTTGGGGTGGTCCAAAATAAAATCATGTTTTTAGTGAAAGCAAAAACATGCAGACCCTTTATCGTTGCTATTTTAAATATAAAGGACTTTCAACAGAAAAGGACTTTCGTTTTAAAATAGTCAACGTAAAAGGTTTTGGAGATTTTTTTGTTACTTAAACTGCAAAAACATGATGATTTTATTTTGGACCCCCCAACCAATCAGATTCCGAAAATCAATGTAAATTTTCGCCTTATTAATAAAAGTAAAGTAGTAGCTTAGTGAGTGAGTTTTATTGTGCAATCACATAGATTTTTAATGGTCTTAAAGCCCATAACCATCATCAAAGATGTCAAGATCTGGCATCAACACCTTGAGTGGAACCTTCCACTTGATGGAGTTGATCCTAGGCGGGAACACGGCTAGTTTCCTGAGCCCGGGTAGGCACTGCGGGATCCTCATGATGGTCTTCTCAATCGTCCGGTACCCCCCACACACAACATCCAGCCTCGTCAGTTTCTTGCACCCCTCTATGACGCGTTGCAGCCCTCTGTGGCGGACATATCGCGTGGGGAACCGCGTCCCCGACACGAGGTACAACTCGGTTAGGTCCTCCAGGTAGGTACCGATGACCACAGCGACCAAGTCGTTGAAGCTGCAGTCGTGGAGGTGGAGAGAGGTCAGGGTTTTTAACGCGCCGTTGGCAAACATGGAGGTCCAAGTTTTCGCGGAGGGTGACAAACAGGATTGAATCTTGAGACGACGTAGACTTGACATGTTGGCGATCGCGAGGAGACATTCATCGGTGAGTTCCCCGCCCTCGAATATGGCAAGGTCTTCTAGGTGACGACACGTGGTGATGGCTTCTATGCCTTCCAGTGTCCAGTCGTTACAGTCCAGATGCAACACACGTAGAGTTCGGCGCAGTTGACCACACAGTGAGATCACCTCTAGGTTCATCAGGCGAGTGGGGGAGTTGTTGTACACTTTCAGCACCTCGAGTTGAACGCAACAGACCAAGAAACCTTTAGAACGTGACCCCTTGGTCTTGTCTATCAAACACGCCACTTGTAAATGAGCTAGCATTATGATCAGGTCTTTCTGAAGTCTAGAAACGAACTTATTGAAACGCGAAGTGCCACGTACTATGTTAGTATACGTCTCCATACAAGTCTTGATCGTTTGTGTTATATACGCCTCGTCGAAATGCGAAGAGGCAAAGTAAGGGGAGAAATATGTTGGAGCGCCCACGGGGGTGGGAACCCCCCTGTTGGATCTCTTAGCGAGCGAGGTGGGTACCCTGTAGAGCTGGCGGTCCCAGTGGAGGCGCTCCCACTGCACACACACCTTCGACACCACGTTGCAGACGTCGCCGAGGTCCAGGTAAGAGAAGATGTCCAGCAGAAGCTCTTCAGGCAGAGACTGGATGCTGGCCTTGACGAGGTGGCTTCCGAGATTCATTTCAAGGTTGAGACGCGTCTTTCACACGTAAAGCACAAAAGAACGAATGTAAATACTTATCCAAAGATTATTAAAAAATGTTTTGCGTGGCGTTTCTTCAAAGTGTCTTCAATAACATTGAAAGTCGTGTTTTGGTTTTTGTTTTTAGTCCACAGCCCCCCAAAGATCTTAGATATAAACCAGGGTCCACTAGATCCTTGTGCTGCTGTTAGGTATCTAGTGGACCCTGATAGAAACTAGCTGTCAATGACGTACATAAGCTTTGCGTAGCAAAGCGCTATATCCTTCCAACCGAGCGCTAAGCGTAACAATTTGAAGCCTCTTGAGTAGGGAAAAATCACTTCACTGCAACAGAGATACTTCATCTAGTTGAATGAACTAAGATGCAGTGGATTATTTGAACGTCGCGGGGATAAACAAATACGTAAACAAATGGCGGACATTTTAAATTTTGCTTCTATGTGTGAAACGAGAAAAATTGTCATTACTTTCATAAAACAAACCAGAAACCGTCCCGGGCCTAGGCCCAGATAAAGAAAATTATTTATTATACAACAGTGTAAGCCTTTAGTTCCATTAGGCTATAGGACTACATTCAATTAATGCTAACATTACACGTTTGACAAGCCCTAGGCCTCTCCTAGGCAACCCTAGACCTGCACGACCTTGTTCAGACACACATCCCGCACAAATAACTAGTTTTGATTACTAAAAGCCTAATGCAGATAAACAATAGTATGATAGTCCACCAACTTGAATTGCTTTGTTCGGAAATCGGAGTAACTGAGAGATTTGCGGAAGAAAGACTGTTTTTCTTCAATAATATCGAGAAATCGCCATCTTACGGTTTTGATTTTACACCGCTTGTTAACACAAAGGCTGTTAAATTTAAGGGTACGATACATTTAGAAGGCGGTGGGTTTAAATTGTCATGCTCCCCACGACCTTACTGTGTGTCTAGCGCTTAGCTTATATTATGTCATTACTAGCTGTGTAGTTCTCGGAGGACAAGTAGGTTGTATTAGTTGTGTTCTTTGGGCTCACAAGATGCACACAAATCACGCATAATCAGCTTGATTACTGGATAAATAAAATTCGTACTTAGTGTCTACTCGTTCAATCACTACTGATTTTCGGCGGGGGACATTAAATTTAAAGCAGTCCCCTTCAGGCGCCGACACCATCGAGGTGCGAACAAAGACCACCTGGAGACCAGTATTTTAAAAAGGAAACACGGACCAAACATGCCGGGCACGATTCCACCCGCGGACAGCGCAAGAATCAACAAGGCTAATTCGGAACAACCTGGCCTCTGACCCACTCAATTTATAATGTGCCTTGTTGCTATAGGACATCTCCGAATTCACCGTTTACACATTCCTAAGTCGAGAATTGACAGACTTTTAAATCGACATTAGAACTTAAAAATCTTTTGCTTATGGCGAGAGTCCAGCCCTGGACAATTTGCATTGGAAGCAGAGACTAACGGGCCTCACACCAAGGTTCAATCTTCTCAGCGGGGCTAGTCGGAGGGAAATATATTCCGCCGCTTTTGTATTTGTTTTTAGTTTTATTTATTTATTTATTTATTAACTTCAATCCTATTCAGTTAAAAACTGATTTACAAAGGAGGACAACTTAAATCAATCTAATTATATAGATGCAGACACAACAATGAACTACAGTTATGTAAATATTTGAAATAGATAACATTAATGTATTAAAACAACAATAATTTTGGAAACAAATTCAAACAGGATTTTAAATGCAATTAATCAATGAGCCAAATATAAAGAGGGGGGTGGGGGAGAAGAAAAGCAAAGGAAAGGAAAATAAAAATAAATCATAAATCATCAAAAACGAAAAAACGAAAAGAAAAAACTGATTTAAAAGACGATCCCACTCATACGGATATGAGGTTTGCTAAAAATCAGGAACAGCAAATCAGGGAGTAATCAAACTTTCGCGGAAGAAACCACCAAAATGTGAATCTTCATTCTTGTGTTTAAATAATTACGACTCATAAACATAAGAAATCTTTAGAAGCAGGTTTTCCGTATTTTACGAATCGGAATTTATATTTTTCGAATAGTAAAATTGAATTGTTGAGCCCAATGCCACAACGTTAGTTTTCAGGAAATAACAATATAAAAAATATAACATGGATTGTTGTTATTGGATTTAGTTTGTATTAAAAAGAGACGACTTGTTACCAGGCAACGAATCAGGTAAAGCTAACATTTTCTCATCGTAAAAACGAAACACATTTTCTTTGCTGAGTGTAGCTTGAACCAGGAAATGTGAACAGTTTCACGAGTTAAGTTCAGAGACCTTCGAATGATGTATCTTCGCCCGTCAACCCGGGAGTCGCAGGTATTTGAATCAGTAGCCTACACTTTGCTTTGGAGTTCAGAGGAAAGACAGGAAAGAAACCAGTAAGCCATGTTTGGTGTTATACTTGCTCCAACGAAAGAATGCAGATGCTTGGTAGTGGTGGGGGTAGTATGAATGCGCGGTCAATGGAATGTCGCCTTTGTGTATGAAAGAGAAATATCTTTTACCAACGCAAGCAAAAATTATCTGTGCTAGATCACAGAGTTCCTCCGTGTGCAAGATACACGCTGAGCTAGCGTAAATAGAGTTTACAAAGTTGTTATGTTGGGAAAACAATTTCGAGCCACCTGAAATTGTTTTCCAAACATAACAACTTTGTCAATTATATTCACGCGTGGATCTAGCAAATGGAGGAACTCTGTGATCTAGCACATATAATTTTTGCTTGCGTCGGTAAAAGATATTTCTCTTTCATACATAAAGGCGACATTCCATTGACCGCACATTCATACTACCCCCACCACTACCAAGCATCTGCATTCTTTCGTTGGAGCTAGTATACATGCCCTCGTCTGGACGACAAGCGACGTGAGAACCCCCCCCCCCCCCCACCCATGTTCAACATTGCCTGTGGCTGGATCTGTCCATCATGGGTCTGTCACCAACATCATATACCGGTAGATTAGAGTGAAACAAACAGACCTAACGGTTGACGCACCCTTAAAGAATAGTTTCAACAAACTTTTGCAAAGTAAACTAGTTAAGCGAGACAAGCGAGCGTTTCCATTTGACTCTGCCGGAAAAATTAGTCACTGGTTTTGTTTTTTTTTTTGTTTTTTTGTTTGTTTGTTTTTTTGTTTGTTTGTATGTCTCGCCATAACGTTCGAACGGAGACTCGGATCGAGTTGAAATTTTGACCATCCGCAAGCTTTGTTCTCGATTGAATGCCATTAGTTTTGTGGCAAAATCGTTCAAAAAGTTAAAAAGTTACATTAAAGTTAATCGAAAGTTTTTTTTTTCAAACAAACCGGCGACAAAATCTGAGATAGCTAAATCATTTAGAATGTCCGTCCGGTCACGAATATGTTAATTTTAGTTTGATCCGATAAGTAGTGTAGATGGAAATTACATTATAACAAAAGTAACGTTGCCATGGCAACGAAAAGACGCGCGAAGTTTCTAATGCACTGCCACCTAGAAGTAATCAAAATACTTTCGAGGAAGCAGTCTATTATTTGTCACCAAAGAGTTTAAATATTTTTCCCAATGAGTCAAGGTCCTCTAGATGGGGTGGATTTTATCCACAAAGTAAAGATTTACATACGGGTTTACCCAAATACCTTGGCAATAATAAATAATATCTGAAACATGGCCCTGTGGACAGCGAACGTCGCCAATTTTAAAATTTAAAAAATGTGCATTGTGGGTCTAGCTATAGCACGTACTCGCTTATCAACGCGTCCAACTGAGCGTTTCCTAGTTTATCATTTGCCTTGTTGAATAATTTCAAATTTCAAATTTGGCGAAACCTACTTGCTTATTAAGCGAGCGAAGCGAGCGTTTCCATTTGACTCTGCCGGAAAAAATAGTCACTGTTTTTTTTTTGTATGTCTCGCCATAACGTTCGAACGGAGGCTCGGATCGAGTTGAAATTTTGACCATCCGCAAGCTTCGTTCTCGATTGAATGCCATTAGTTTTGTAGCAAAATCGTTCAAAAAGTTAAAAAGTTACATTAAAGTTAATCGAAAGTTTTTTTTTCAAACTAAACGGCGACAAAATCTGAGATGGCCAAATCATTTAGAATGTCCGTCCGGTCACGAATATGTTAATTTTATTTTGAAATTACATTATAACAAAAGTAACGTTACCGCACTGCCACCTAGAAGTAATCAAAATACTTTCGAAGAAGCAATGTATTATTTGTAACCAAAGAGTTTAACAAGGAAATGATGTCAAGGTCCTCTAGATGGCGGTGGATTTTATCTACAAAGTGAAGTTTTACCCACGGGTTTACCCAAATACCCTGCCAATAATAAATAATTTTGGAAACATGGCCCCGTGGACAGCGAACGTCGCAAATTTTTAAAAATGTGCAATGTGGGTCTAGCTATAGCACGTGCTCGCTTACCAACGCGTCCAACTGAGCGTTTCCTAGTCTAGAAACAAGTCGCTTGTCTAATCGCCTACTTCAAAACGTTGACTTCAATGTTTAAAACGGACACAAATTCGTATATTCTTCAAACGACTCTTCAGTGTTACACACAGATTTAAGTTTTTGGTGGAGGTGCCGGCTTAACATTACTCGTGGGCTCCATGATTTTTTTCCGAGTAAACAGTTAATAGCATCGGTGTCATATTTCACACTAACGTTAATAAAGGATTAATAATTAATAAAGAGTGTGGATATCAATATAAAGGAACTCTATTGACATTCAAGCAAAATTTGATAATGACGTTTCCAACCGTTCCGTGAACACGCTGGGCCAAGCTCAGCGCGCATTTGTTTAAGTAACCATTTAGCTAAAATCATCTAAAACCTTAAGAGTATTCACGAGACATTCAACGGAACTCGAGCTCTTGGCACACTCAGTTCAATAACAAATATTACAAATATTTAATGTTGCAACATAGTTCAATCCACGTTGAAGATGTTTGCCAATTTACAACGGTCCAACATGGAAATAAAAACAAAATAAAAACTACTTTCGGAACCCAAAAAATTAATTTCCCGTGTTTTTCTGTTCCGGAAGATGTTTTATGTTCTAAACTAGGAAACGCTCAGTTGGACGCGTTGATAAGCGAGCACGTTCTATAGCTAGACCCACATTGCACATTTTTTAAATTTAAAAATTTACGACGTTCGCGTTTCCAGTATTATTTATTATTGCTAAGGTATTTGGATAAACCCGTGTTTAAATCTTTACTTTAAAATCCACCGCCATCTAGAGGACCTTGACTCCTTGGGAAAACTATTTAAACTCTTTGTTGACAAATAATAGACTGCTTCCTCGAAAGTATTTTGATTACTTCTAGGTGGCAGTGCATTAGAAACTTCGCGCGTCTTTTCGTTGCCATGGCAACGTTACTTTTGTTATAATGTAATTTCCATCTACACTACTTATCGGATCAAAATAAAATTAACATATTCGTGACCGGACGGACATTCTAAATGATTTGGCTATCTCAGATTTTGTCGCCGTTGAGTTTGAAAAAAAAACTTTCGATTAACTTTAATGTAACTTTTTAACTTTTTGAACGATTTTGCCACAAAACTAATGGCATTCAATCGAGAACAAAGCTTGCGGATGGTGAAAATTTTAACTCGATCCGAGCCTCCGTTCGACCGCTATCATGAGCCAAAAAAGCTGCACGACTTTCCGTTGCCATGGTAACCGTACTTTGTTATAATGTAATTTCCATCAACACTACTTATCGGATCAAAATAAAATTAACATATTCGTGACCGGACGGACATTCTAAATGATTTGGCCATCTCAGATTTTGTCGCCGTGAAGTTTGAAAAAAAAACTTTCGATTAACTTTAATGTAACTTTTTAACTTTTTGAACGATTTTGCCACAAAACTAATGGCATTCAATCGAGAACAAAGCTTGCGGATGGTGAAAATTTCAACTCGATCCGAGCCTCCGTTCGAACGTTATCGCGAGACATACAAACAAAAAAACAAAAAAACAAAACAAAACAAAAAAACAAAAAAACAAAACCAGTGACTATTTTTTCCGGCAGAGTCAAATGGAAACGCTCGCTTCGCTCGCTTAATTACATGTAAGACCGTTGAAAATTAAGAAAAACCTTCAACGTGGATTGAACCATGTTACAACATTAACACATTTTTAATAATTGTTATGTGAACTGAGGAAACCTAAATTCCCGTGCCAAGCGCTCGAGTTCTGTTGAATGTCTCGTGAATACTCTTTAAGTTTGCACTTCGCCCGCGCTAGCGTCAGAGAGGCTCTTCTTGATTCATACCGGTCTTAGCAATATAATTTATACTTTTCCGGGTAATATAAAGACTGCATTAGAGACAATGTCCTGTTTTTGAACTTGGTTACAGATTAAAGAACCATGGCTATCAACCTCGTACGCAGAAAACTCAAGGACGGGCTTTGCTCATTGTCCAGCACAGTTGGAAGTAGAATCGTTTTCTCGACACGAAATCTTTCCAAGACATTTCCGAGAAAACTCAGATTCCGTTCATGGTTCAAAAAGTACTGGAAGTTTACCTAAGGTGGTGAAAACCGGGCGATCTGCGGAAAGTGCGAAAAGCTCAGATTGTTTGAAAGTGGGAAATAGAACAACTTCAAACACAAGTAGGCTTGGGGAAACGACAGTTTACATAGAAAAACCCATTGTGATCCTCAGTGAAATATGTAAGTCTGGACACAGTTTAAAACCGGTTAAGTCTGAGGTTACCATAGGTAAACAGAGTGTGGCTAGAACGAGGAAGTCTTCGACCCTGCTGACTAAGAGTGAGGGGGATTTATCGAGATCTCGGTGCGCTGACACTCAGTCTGGTCAGCAGCAGAAAGACAAGAAACTCAAAACTAAGAGCAGAAGCAAAGAAAGGCGGTTTCTGTCAACAAGGATGAAGGCAGACGTAGACAAGATGATGAAACTAACCCTAGTCCTGTTAGTGCTGATGTTTGCGGTGAAGTAAAGCTGAGGAGTGTCCACACATTGAGACACAAATCATCCAAACACAATGTGTCAAATGTAGATCGAGGTCTTAGTGGAAGGAAAGTTGAAGCTTCAACAAGCCTTGAAGACACGAGCCAAACATTACATACTGAAGAAGCCTCAAAAGAGAAGGTTGCGTTCAATGCTTGTGTAAAAGAACTGAATGATCGCAATTCTGCATCCACTGCTGAGGGCAGAAGTACTACACTGGACATGGGGGGAGCATCAAAGATAGTTGCAGCCAAAGATTGTATTAAAGAACAGGCAGATTGTATAGAAATTCTAAAGACTTATAGCGCACATCAAAAGGATAATAAAACTAATTCTCCATCTACTAGTAAAGACATGAGTATCACATTGGATCTGGATGGAGCTTCAAAGATAGTTGCAGCCAAAGATTGTATTAAAGAAAAGGCAGATTGTACAGAAATTCTGAAGACTTATAGTGCACATCAAAAGGATAGTAAACCAAATTCTCCATCTACTACTAAAGACATGAGTATCAAATTGGAATTGGATAGAGCTTCAAATATAGTTGCAGCCGATGGTTCTATTCAAGGACATACAAATTACATAAGTTTTTTGAAAACTATTAGGGAATCTAGAAATACAAAAACAGTTAATGCATCATCCACTATAGAAGGATCGAGTAAGAAATTGGATCTTGGGGGTACCTCAAACAGAATAACCGGAGAAGCTTGTATGAAAGATCCGTTACAGTTCAACGAACCTGTCCCGTCAAGCACGAATGAAGACAACTCAAGGTCAAACTTTGATGAGTCGATTTTACAATGTCAAGATCGTCCACCCGAAGAAAAAACAGAAGATATTTACACTTCAAAAAGAGCTGATAGTGGTCCCAAAGTGTTGAATCCCAGTCTATCTGCCATGGAGAAAAGTGCAATTACAAACACAAGTCAGGTAATGCCAGTAAACGTACAAAAATGTACTAAATCAACTCCTACAAAAGTAAGGTCTGAAGTAATCATTAACATCCCAAGTGTGCAAGAAAAAATTCGATCTTTAACCCCACAGATAAAAAGCGAAGGCGATCTATTTAGTTCTCAATGTGTAGATGCCGTTCAAGAGGGGATGGTCAAGGGTAAGCTCAAACCCAGAGAATTGATCACAAGTATGATAAATAGAATTGAAGGCAAATGTAGGGAAAACCATAAAATCAACCCTAGTCCTAAAGGTACCGATGTAGACAGTGAAGTTAAGTTGAAGAACGCGTACAGTTTGAGGAACAAGTCTTTGCGTGAATCCCAAGATGGTGGTTCAATTGTAAAACCAGGTCCGGATAATAGTAAAGTTACATCTTCAACTAGACCTAGTGTTGAAGGTATGTGTAACGTAGAACATCTGAAAGATGTCTCGAAGATTAATGCAGCTGATACTTGTAAGAAAGATCAGCCACATTGTAGTGCCAAGTTGAAAATAAAAGGAGAATCTAAAGAGAAAAATAAAGTAAGTTCTTCATCTAGTATTGAAGGGATGACTAAAATACAAGATATGAAGGGTGCCTCGCAGATTAATGCAGCTGATACTTGTAAGATTGATCAGACTCATTGTACAGACATGTTGCCAACTAATAACACATCTAGAAAGAAAAAGAAAGTTCATTCCTTGTCCAACATTGAAGAGATGACTAAAATTCAAGATATGAAAGGTGTCTCAACAACAATTTCAGCAGAATCTCGTATGAAAGATGGTACAACTTGCAATGGCATATTGAACAAAACGAGAACATGCAAAGTGAACAAAAACGTTAGAATTTCACGCGACATTGAAGTCATGAGTACCTCAAAGATAGTTCCAGCAGAGACATCAGCGAAAGAGCCACGAGAGAGCGTCAACAAGGACCATTGTGAAGAAACCTTGCCGTTCAGTGTCCGTAAGTATAGTATAGCTAGTATTACAGATCTAGCGATAGGTACATAATGTAAGAAAAGTGAAAACAGAGATTTGTTTCTTACTTTTCTAAAACTGACCAAATGAGACATTGCAGCGAAGCATGCACATAAAAGTAATTGACAAAATAAAGCTAAACCCCTTAGCCTACCAGTCTGTGAGTTTAGTCGACATGAATGAACACGCTCCAACAGATAACGAGAGGATTTTGTCCTACTATCTACTATTATAGCAGGGTTCTGCGTAAAGTTGCATCTAGGCCTAAGTAAGTTTCTTTACAACATTTTTTCAAATAAAGTCAGGGATGTGTTGTGGTAATTTCTACTCGAACGCATTTCTGTATCCTCTTATTTAAGAGTAGACAATACCACTGATAGATCAAATAGGTATTGCTGACTTGTATAAGATAAACTCTAAATTATTGTGTTATTATGTAAATCAATCCAGAAATTAAAAATCCATCTCAGCAGGGTACCGAACCCAGGTCTCCCGATTGCCGGTCGAGTGCTTTATACCTCTAAGCTACCGATACGGTTTACTATTCGTTCTTGTTGTAGGTCCGAAATAAAAGCCACATCTATTTTATCTAAAGCTTATTTTTCAATGAAAATCACGTACCTATACTTCCAGACAAGGAGGTGACCGAGAAGCTAAGACGACGCCTGCGCCATCGTAAGGTCCAGACGAGAAACCTGCGCTCACTTCTGCGCATGCGCGAGGATCAGCTGTGCGCAGGCGCAGACGACGTGAACCGGCTCAAGAAGCGACTGATGGGGAGAGAGAAGACAATCATTAGACTCTGCGAGATGTTCCTCAAACTCAAAGCCAAGGCTCACGAACAGGTGCCAATTAGATAGAAGTGTGCGGATACCCAAAATTTCGGGTCGGGTTGGGTATTTGGGGGCCGACGCGATGTCAAAAAAGGTTCACGGCGTTCGGGTATCGAACAAATATTTTTTTGGGGGAAGGTGGAGGTGTCGGACCAGGATTTACAAATTTTATTGGTGGAGGTGCCGGTCCAGATAATTTTAATTTTCTAAATGCCTTTCAAAGAAAATCCATACAATATCAAATGATTTTGGAGAAAATTATGATGTGAGATTCTTCTCAAGTAAAAATAATATATTTTAACATGCAGTACTATCACAACGATCATATTTTCCTTACCCGACCCGTCTGCCAAAACTTTCCCCACACAGCCCTTAGCAATAGATAGGGGCGTAGCCTGATTTTGAATCGAGGAGGGTATTAATTTTATGTGGTTTACATGAAGAAACTTTTAGAACTGTCCTCGTTACTGTATTATTTCGGGAAGGAGAAGTTCGTGTATCCTGGTACAATGGAGGGTCAGGGTGGGATTCGAACCCGCGTCCTCGTAGAGCCATGCGCTTCGTATGTGCCAGCTCGGACGTAAAGAGATAATCTCTGTGTTTTGTTTGTGTAGCCACCTGGCCGCCCTAACGATGGGATTGTGTTCTTGAACCCCACATAACCGGAGGACGCGCCTTCTGAGGGTGTCCAGTAACCACACCTGGGGCGAGCTCCGGTAGTACTCGCCAGCTGCGGTACGCGGCAAGACACCACTTTACCCTTGTCACGTGGAAAATAATACGTTTCATAACTATGTCAGTTTGTAACAGGCTGGTTCAGATTATATAATAAACGTTATGTGAAAATATATCGTGTAAAATTGTAAATACTTATTGGATGAGCGTAGCGAGCGTAGCGAGCGAAGCGAGCGAAGCGAAGATTCCATTTCACTACACTGGGAAAAAATCCGGAATGTTTTTTTTTTTTTTTTCTGTATTTTGTCTGTTTGTCCACACGATTCTGGCTAAAAACCGATAATCCGATGCGATGAAATTTTATGGAGACCTTCGAAATCTCTGAACTTAGAACTGCCAGTTTTTGAGCGCATCGGAAAAATTTTCTCATGAAAATCGCAATTTTACGTTTTTTTCTCGATGTTTATAAAATTTCTTCGACTTAAACACCTACATGCTTTATTCGATTTTAATGATTTTTGCACAGAACCTTTATTTATGAATTAAGATACTCGTGTGAAATTTGAGCGCAATTGAAAAAATATTTATCATAAAAATCGAAATTTTACAGTTTTTTTCTTTTTTTAAACAATTCTTTGACTTATAACACCTACATGTTTTATCCGATTGTAATGATTTTTTCACAGAACCCTTATTTTATGAATTAATAGATAAGTGTTAAATTTGAGCGCAATCGAGAAGTTATTTCTTATAAAAATCGCAATTTTACGCTTTTTTTCTTTTTTTAACAATTTCAATTAATTTTAAAAAATTAAAAAATTAAAGTTAATTTTTAATTAATTTAATTTAATTTAAAAAATTTCAATTATGTAATGATTTTGCCACAGAACAACAAAAAATTCGCATAACACATGGTGCTCAATGCACCAACTACGCTCATCCAACAACGCGGCGGGACTTAAGCGTTTTCCTAGTTATAAAATGTAATTTTATAATTAAACTTGTAAAGAAACATTGTTGAAATTAGCTTTGCCCCTGTTCTTGGGCGATAACATTGTATTTTTGTTTTTCAAATCTCTTGTGGGAGGTCTGCCCAGGGAGCAATGCATATTCCTCTATAACATTGGAGTAAGGACAATTGTGAAGGAATATCCGAGGACTGTTTAAGAGGACTCAATCCCTCGCATTCGCATTAATGACCGAGGAAAACCTCGGAGAAAACATTCAGTCAGGGTTGCAGGTCTCGACGGGATTTTTTTGCCCGATAGTCAGCGAACAAACCGTAAAAAAACGAGCAAATTATTTTAGGGGTCAGTGAAATTGAAGTCTTTGCTTTGCTCATCCAACTTAAAGGTGTCAACTAGCAATGCACCGACTCAAATTTAATTTGTCACTTATTTTGATGCAATACTGGTCAATTTAATTGTAAAAATGGTGGATTTCGTCGAAATTTTCTGATCTAATTATTGCAGTCTAGGCGCCCTAATATTAAGAGTTGGCTGCCACATGTGAATGGATTGAGAGCCGAGTTGGCTCCCGGTATGTCGATGACTACTATAGTGTCTAGTACACGCACAAAAAACTTGCGCCTCTGAACCAAAACGCACAATTGTTTTGTGTCACCTCGATGCCGGGCTAGTAGCTGACTGGTTCAGATAATGAAATAAACGACAATTGAAAATCAAAGTTAACACGCCAATTAATCCTTAATTCTAATGCCATATACAGTTACCTAAATTAAATGAGTGTGATGACAGCTGAAAACTGTTTCGATAATTATTTCATTATTGGATATTATTTTAATCACTAGAGATTTGGGCATAAATATTGAACAGGGCTAGTTATTAATTAATAGGTAAACACCTACTGGTGCCTAATCACTTGATCCATACAGGCATCAATAACCTAAATCAATAACCATAACATCGATCGTGATTAATTGGTTATTGAATCCTATAGGCCTATTGGAGGTTTGAAATAGCAAATGAGTTACAATGCTAAAGGGGCACAGTACTTAGTTCGCCTGAGTCGGCCGGCAGAATACGTCATTTAACAAATTGTGTTAATTTATTTAATTTCTATCCTATTCTAGTCAGTTAAAAACTGATTTACAAAGCAGGACAACTAAATAAATCTAATACATAGGCCTATGCAGACACAACAATAAACTAAAGTTAACGAAATATTTGAAATAGTAATATTACAACAAAAAAATGTATTAATAAAACAATAATTTTGGTAACAAATTAAAAAAGGATATTAAATGCAATTAATTTTTCTGTGTAAAGACACGAGAGACAAAAAAGAGACACGAGAGACGAAAAAGAGATAGGAAAAAGGTTGCAATTTTATTACTTGCTTACTTTTATTATTTGTCTCCCAAAGAAAAACCGCTATAATAATAAATGTCATTTCCCTCCCCCCCTTTTAGCTCATGGCTCTTTGTACAACAAATCAATGTATAACATACTTGAAATTGTTTTTTTTAACTTAGGTACATACAGCAATCATTATTATAAAATGTAGTCAACAATAGCAACAGAAAGAGATACCCAAATATTTATACAGCAGACCCACTCTATTCTTAGAAACACCCCGTCTGGGCCGCCCGGGGTAGAATTGGCCCAGAGCATGGCTCTGCTAATCGTACAAGGCGATTCAAGTGAAAAAGTCCACCTCGCAAACATCAGCTAGTAGGAAGGTAATATATTACTCCCCGAATCTAGAGGCGAGCTCTGGCATTCGTCGTCGGGGACCTTGCTCCCTTCCCTTGACGACCTTCCGGCGACGATGACAATGACACAACGAACAATGACAAAGACGATGACGACCGCGACGTGAGAACCCCCTTTCCTCCCCATACCCGTGGCTGGTTCTGACCAGCACGGGCCCCTCCTCCCCCCCCCCCCTTAGGCTAGAGTGGTGCATTATGACCTAACGGTTGACGCGTCCTTAATCCAAATAAACCCACAAAAAAAAACTTAGAAACAACCATGGCAACGCCGCCAAATAATGACCAACCACGACAAATGATGATAAACCTATGACCCCCTGGTTGGCAAAGACTTAACTGCGCATGACGCTAACGTTGACAAGACTAGCTCGGAACAGCTATGTACAATGTAATGTCCTGTCGCCGTTTACATAATACATCCTTATATAAGTCATTATTGTGGATTAAAGTCCATGACCGAAGTTTAATCCCCCCGCATTATGACCTAACGGTTGACACGCCCTTAAATCAAATCATCTATGTAAAGGTTCTTCCTGAATGAGAGATACCCACAAGGTACAAGACCCCCCCCCCGGCCTAACACGATTACCTCTTGCACAAGCTGGAATCTAATAAGCACAGACGTAGGTCACCAAGCGATGTAACGCGGGAAGCCTACGAAGGGGTGCACTTGTAAGGGTTGAAAGTAGAACGAGGGAAGTATCGGAATCAGAGAGCGCAGTCAGTCAGCTAGGAGCAGTCCAAGTGTTCACATACTGGTACATAGTGCCAGGAAAAATTGATGCAGTGAAAGGGTTAAGGGGTTTAACATTTCAAGTTTTGACAGATCGGAGATTCGGTCAGTGTTTAGTCAACAGTGCCAGCAAATAGGGGTATAGTTTAAGGGTTGATGTAGGACGAGGGTAATTTAGAAATCAGCAGGCAGAGTGCCAATACAAGTAAAATCAAGAGCCCACCCTGTCTATAGTTCAACTTGAGTATAGAGAGAGGTACCGAGAGCTTGGCCGGACAAGGATAGGCCTACTAGTAGTAAGAGCCGAGTTCGGACTTATGCTATGTGAACAGGGACTCATAACATTACAACATGATCACTGCTACAAAGCTCCCCTGTACGAGCGAGATCTTCTCTCACCCCAGCGCATTTAACTCCTGGACTGACATAGACTGGAACAACGATTCAAGACTGCAGAACAGCACTCTCATGGGTAAGCAACATTTCAATAGGTTGATTGTGGGAAGCCTGCCCCTAACTAGGTATATTAGTGTTAGGACAATTGTGAAGGGGTGTCCGAGGGCTGTTTACAATCCCTTGCATTCGCATTAACGACTGAGGAAAACCTCGGAAAAAACTTAAGTCGGGACTGAGGATTGCCAGTATCGACGGGATTTGAACCCCGGACATCCCGAATCAGAGTCGTGCCCTTTAAAAATCTTGAAAAAAATCATTGCCCCCCCTCCCCCCATGAATGACGGCTAGATCCGCCACTGGACGGCACTAACTTTGTCCCCCCTGCAGGTGAGTCCACCACCCTGATGGGCGCCCAGGGCGAGCTGGCTCAACTGTTGGTCTCGGCTGCCCAGCTGAGTCTGGTCACCGGACTTCTCACCATCCTCATCAGCTCGCACCTCTTGTCGACCAAGGTAAGACCGACAACATTACAACATGGCTTAGGGAGTGTCGCGTTCAGTTGGCCCCCGTCTGGGCCCGGGGTAGAATAGGCTCTGCTAAACGTTAAAGACGAGAAAGGAGACAAAGTTCATCTCGCAAACACCAGCTAGTTTGTATAGGGAGGAAAGATTATTACTCCCCGAAAAAAGCGTCGGGGACCTATCTCCCTCCCCCTGACGACCATCCCTACACGAACAATTACAAAGGCGATGACGACTCCGACGTGAGAATTCCCCCTTCCCCCTCTACCCGTGGCTGGTTCTGACCAGCATGGATGGGACTTTCCTCCCCATATCCCCTAGGTTAGAGTGGCGCATTATGACCTAACGGTTGATGCGCCCTTAATCAAAATAAGCTTAAACTAAAGGATTTAGGCGGATTGGAATAATCTTCTACTTATTTCTCAATTTTGTTACTCGGGAAACACTCCCGTAGGTGTAATTGTTATTATTACCAAATTGCAGATTAAAAAAGTCGCCCAACCGGAATCGAACCAGGATCTCCCGCATTCCAAAGACGATCATCTAACTAGACGGACGGTACATTGTATACTCTGAATTGTAGTTGCATTAAATACATCTCCATCTGGTGTCTAGTGGTTAAGGAGCCTGCGAATGCGGAGATCGTGTTCGATCCGATTGGGGCGGACTTTTTTAACTTCTGAATTGTGGGTAAAATAATAATCCTTCTACTGTTCGAATGTTCCTAATAAATCAAGGAGGTAATGGCGACGAATTTACGACTATCAGTCATGAAGACTATATGGAGAGGTCACAACGGTTTCACAGCACTTGCGACAGAACAAATAACTGTTTTGAGCCGAGTGTGGTCTGAGGGAGAGTGGACTGTATGTTTAAAAGAGTAAAGACAAGAGATAATAATTTGTTGACACTTACTTGATGTTGCTGGCCAAGGTGAAGAAGTCACGGTGTGGAGAAAACAATAAGGAATGTGTTGATAGAACCATGGCTAGAAGGAACAAGGAATGTGTATATACGACTATAGAACCATGGCATAGGCTATAGAACAGATAATGGCTATGTATTGGGATGGGAGGCTATGGCTAGGGGAGGATCAAGAATGTGTTTAGAACCACTGCTAGGAAGGATCCAGAGGAGAGATGTGAATAGACTGCCTGCGAGGAAAAAGGATTCTGTTGATATAATCTTGTCTAGGAGGAACAAGGCATGAAATGATAGAACAATGGCTAGGAGGGACAAGGCACGTGTTGATAGAACCATGGATAGGAGGAACAAGGAATCTATAGGTAGAACCATGGCCACGAATAACAAGGTATGTGTTGATATAACCATGGCTACGGATGACGGAACAGGAGGCCTATGGGTCGGAGTCGAGCGCCGTTCGCATAGTGGCGACGCCGGGCCGACACCCGGGAGATGAGTCACCACGACACCGCACTGACACAACCACTGCCTCGCACGAGGTCGGTAGCGCTCGCGACGAGAGACTGAATGAAGTGCTACACTATGGTGAGAAGAGAGGGGGAGGTTGGGTAAGCCCAGCTGATAAGAACAAGGTAATAAGAAGGTGCAGCAGGGATTGAAATGATGACGAGACATTGGTGTCTGTTTCTTAACGTCTCATGTTAATGCACTAAGGCTATTCGAGACGATGATAGGTGATAGATGACGATGAAGGATGATAACAAAAAACTTATAATACGGAATTCGAATCCACGTCCTCGTAGAGCCACACGCTTCGGACCAGCGCCCTAATCGTATGTGCCACCACGGACGACATCGAACCCACGTCCTCGTAGAGCCACACGCTTCGAACCAGCGCCCTAATCGTATGTGCCACCGCGGACGACATCGAACCCACGTCCTCGTAGAGCCACACGCTTCGGACCAGCGCCCTAATCGTATGTGCCACCACGGACGACATCGAACCCACGTCCTCGTAGAGCCATACGCTTCGAACCAGCGCCCTAATCGTATGTGCCACCACGGACGACATCGAACCCACGTCCTCGTAGAGCCACACGCTTCGGACCAGCGCCCTAATCGCATGTGCCACCGCGGACGGCTGAGATGACGAGTCAATTCAAACGAATTAGCGCGAACAAGAAATAAGTCTTTCAACAGTTTGATGTACTCGCTAGTGCTGTACCGTGATATTATATCTCAATACTTCTTACTCAAAGTTTTATCAAACAAGGGGTCTTTTCCAGCGGTGATTGTGTGTGTGTGTGGGGGGGGGGGGGGTCAGATTTCTACGATGAAGATTCGACCCTCAATATTTTGGTAATTTCCCCCCCCCCTTCTTCTACTTCCTCCCACCATAAACATTTATGTATTTTATTGTAAAATTACCAATGTAAGTAAGTTTGTACAGGTCCACTATTGGAAATATGTATAATTTCATGGCAAATACTGTTCTTTAATATTATGTATGTATTCAAGCAAAATAGCTCTTTACATGAAAACTAATATAATACAAACAATAACGCATAATCCTAGCGTCACTACTGTTACCATACAACAAACATTCTGTAAAACATCATGTTATGGAAGATCACAACAGGAGAACGATTAGTACGGAAACCCAGGACAACAAGTAATCAGACTACGGAGAGTAAAAAAGTTCGCCCAACGTGGGGCTCGAACCCACGACCCCGAGATTAAGAGTCTCGTGCTCTACCGACTGAGCTAGCCGGGCTGTGTGGATATCAGGGCGAGGATGCAGCACTAGTGGGACGAGACGTTCTCAAGGTCAGCCGGAGGTTCTAATGTTAGGCGTCAGATCAAACACTTTGCTCTGTCTAATCAGTTTCTGGGGCTAGCTATCTATATTGAATGTCAATTAAAAATTCGCTTGATCGCTAAAGCCAACAAATTCCATATGCATTCTATATAGAATCATTTCCACCACCAATTTTCACTCGCAAAACTCGTATCTTTAGAAGGTTGTTTACAGACGTGTAGATAGACCCCCCACTTATTACAGTGATTCCCCCCCTTTTTCCTGTGCCCCCCCCCCCCCCCCACTGAATGTTAAACACCGGCTAGAACTTGATGAAAACTAGTAGCAGGCAGAATACCAGCCCACCCCAAAAAAACTCTGAAATAGTTAGAATTAAGTTTTGTGATGAAACTCTTACTCTATTTTTTTTATTATGAAAATAAGTAAACACCCAAATATGTTGCAGCCACGTTTCCAGTTTCCTTGCTGTGCGCACCTGTCTCAAGCCTTCGTAAGACGGTGGTTTGACAACGCAGTTCTAGTTATCGATGCTAGGTCGCTGCACAGTACGGTACGCCTGCAGTGTGACGCGCAGGCAGCCCGCTGTACAGCACCGAGCTAATTATTCACAAATAAATCGCTCCAGACGAAAGTATGAGTCGTTAAGGCAAAAGTTTTAACGAGCAGGAAGCAAGAAGGTTTATTCATATTACTGCCAAGGCTCAAAGACGTATCTTGAACAAGTACCGAGATGGAGCCATTTATGTAGGTGCACTCTTACACTTTTGCATAATCCATTTCATAAAATCGATATTGATTTATCACCAAAATTATTTATTTGTGGATAAACTTGGATATTATTTTTTTTCACTTGTATTTCTACCAATAACACAATTTTTTTTGTTATTCGATGCAAAAAGGGACAAATGTCTTGGTGATAAAACTTTGTGAACTCAAATTGTAACAAATGTGTTTATTAAATTTTACTAAACGTCGACATTTTGCTTTATGACTTCTACAGATAACTCAATCTGTAACTAACTATATAGGACATACATTAAATAAACTAGGAAGCTTCGCAAACGCTTTTTTTAGTCGCGTTGATGGATGAGCTTTTTAATTATAAAATGAAAATAATAAAAACATATTAACACGGCCCATACAAAGCAATCATTAGGTCTGTTGGATCTTTGATTGTTTGTAACAAGGCTGTGAGTAAGGTATAAAATCTCATGTGAAGTTTTCATACAAGGCTGTGAGAAAGATCTAAAATCTATATTTTCGTGCTATTTGGGCGGATTCTGACCAAACGGGTGGGCTACAACGTTCATATTTCACATGGACATTAAGGTAAGGGTGATGTATTGACTTTTGAAAGAAAAAGTTGAAAAAGTTAGCCAGAATCTATAAAATTAAAGGTTTTAATATTTATCACCTCAAAAAACTCAAATTAAAACCTTTATTTCTATAGATTCTGGCTAATTTTTTCAACTTTTTCTTTCAAACGTCAATACATCACCATTACTTTAATGTGCATGTGACATATGAACGTTGTAGCCCCACCCGTTTGGTCAGAATCGGCCCAAATGTCACGAAAATATCGCACTAAAAATCGAAAAAAATCGTAAAAGTATGATATTCGTGAGAAATATATCTTAGATTGTACCCAAAAACGTAGCAAGTTTAAGTTCAGAGATTTCGAAGGTCCCCTTCAATTTTTATCAAGATCGCATATGCCGTTTGCCCGGTAGAGAGCGAACAAACAGACAGAAATACAAAAAAAACAACAAAAACACCCGAGCTAAATTTTTTGGGGGGTCGGTGAAATTGAAGTCTTCGCTTCGCTCATCCAATAAATACATTCAATGTGTCACTGGTCGATGCCAGACTTCGTCAATCCTTACTGAAGGTTTTTCTGAAGTAAACAGGTAAATGCTGGGATCTAGTCCTACAGCATGCATTAATTGCATAACCCTTGACGTTTCCTGTTAACTTTCCTCACATACTTTCTTGAAGAGAGGCAGGTGTATTGTTTTACTTCTTAGATGCGTTGGTGCATTGGTTAATCATAAAAATCTATTATTAGTCGGAGCAGCTGCATCACTTTATGATGGTCCGTCCGAGCGCCCGTCTGTGCGTGTGTCACGTCTCACGATAATAACCTAACATGATATGCGTGTTTTGTTCACATTGTCACATTACCCTTCACCAAGGAAGGTACAGAATGTTATTTGGGGTACTAAAGGTATGGGGGGGAGGTGAGCCCCCCCCCAACAGAATTGTAAATTCCTATACATGGCACCTTCAATCAATCAATCAATCAATCAATCAATCAATCAATCTCAATCTTCTTAATCATCTTCTTAATAATAATTATAATTGCGTTTTGCTCTGCAGACTTAGGACAAAATAGAAAAGAAATGTGACGAAACATTACAGAGATTAAGTATTTTATGAGAAAAATCCTTACATAGCTGTGGGGTTCCCAGACCTCCGTTTCCCACAAAAAATACAATGTCCTAAATTCCATTTCTTGTTAGTTTGGCAACCCTACATTCACCAGATGTTTTCTTTGTCCGCCAGGAGTTAAAGTCGAAACCCCGCGAGAGTGCGCACCAGACCCTGTTGCTCCGCGTCTTCTGCCTCGTCCTCTCCGCCGCTTCTGTTCCCCTGGTCGTCGTCGTCCTCCTTCTCTTCGCCGTCTACCGCCGGTTCGTCCGCGTCGCGCTCTCCCTCACCGACCCTCGCTTCGCCGGCCTCCTTGACGGCACCGACGCCGTCTGGGCGCTCGAGGACGACGCCTCCAAGTCCATCATCAACGTCCTGGTCTTTTTGAGGTCGAGATCGTCGACAATGTCTTCAAGGAGCCTCAACTCCTCGACACGTTGAGACGGTTGATGCGGGAGAGAATCTTGATCTCGCCGGAGTTCTGCCCGAAGTTCTGGCAGCATCGCCGTCGGTCTAGGTTGGGCTACTTCTACTGGGAACGTCAACATGAAGTGAGCGTCCAAGACCACGTGAGGTACATGACCGAAGAAGACGACAAGATCAACCTCGACGCACCAGATCTTACGAACACCTTCCAGCAGGAACACTACGGAATGTCAGAGTCCTTACTTAGGGATCTCGTATCTGAACTGGCGAACTCACCATTACCTTTTACCAACGCTGCTTCTTGGGAGATTTTAATTGGACGGGATCCGATACTCGAAGCAATTCTGGAGGTAGATCCGTTCAAAGCGATGGAGGAAGGGAATCTCGAGGCGATCAAAAGATACCGGAGATACCCTGTTCTGTTCAGGGTGCATCACTCCATGGGTGACGGCGTTGCGTTGATCAGGCTGCTGCTGGAAACTCTGGCCGACAAGAAGGCGGTGACAGATTCTCCGAGAGAAGTGACAACGACAAAGATACTCGGCTACTGCAACGAGGAAAAGAAGCGGGTTCCACGACGCAGGACAATCTCTCAAAGGGGCGCTGATCTTATCGAAAGCTCGCAAGAAAGTTTCCATGACGTGAGTAGGAACGACGATAACAATGTGATCCGGCCAACCTTTCTAAATCTGGAAAACTCACAAACGAAATCAATATCGAATTTCATGGTCGCCGACATGATTTATTCCGATTTGAAGGAAAGAGATGAGAGTTATGTGGACAGCCCAACAATATTCAACACAAAATTTGATCTGCCTGAAGATATTGACGAAGCTGAACAAGTTTCGAGTGATGACAAAGGTTCGTCGGTGGAAGATTTCGAAGTTGCAAATGTAGGTTACAATCGGCGAGATCTCTATTGTTATCCGGTGGACAAGAAGTTAGAGCCGTTCATGGAGGAACCACTGTCACCCGACCGATGTGAGTCTCCGATGCCGCCATTCAAACGCGACGCGTCTCGGATCGTTCGTGCCTTGGACAAGGTTATCGAACTGAGAAAAACACCCGCACAACGGTTTACGAGGAAAAATTCTTGGTCGTCGGGAAGCGAGTCCACCGTAACAATGAACTTCGATGATTGTTCTAGGAGGGGTTCAATGTTCTCAACGGATGGCTCACCGCCGAGGAATACACATCAGTTTATGAGCTTGCCGCTGATTGAACACGACACTCGCAATGTGTCGCCGGTGCCCAAGATCCACCGGAAGAAGTACCCCATCTCGTACGACGACTACGACTCGGATGATAGTCTACCCTCTTCTACGAGGACCACTTCTCCGTTCCTGAGGGGCACTTCCCCTCTCCCTCACCTCAACAAGGTAAACCCTCAACACACTAGAAAGAATGAGTTGATGCTTCAAAACGATGGCTTCGTCTCAAATCCAAACTTGCAATTCAAAAGGCGACACTCTTCATCGTCCTTTAATAGCGTTTCGTACACTAGGTGTCATTCTCCCGTTTTAAGAGATGACCCTTTCTCTCGGTTCCCGAGGGACAACACCACTCTCCCATACCCCAGAAAGGAGGACCTTCCTCCGAGAACAACTACTCCACAGCCAAGGAACGATGGCTCGGGCTTGAGGTCATCTCTGCATTTGCCAAGACGCCACTCTTCGACATCCAGTAACAACATTAGGTGTCCATCACCTTTTCTCTAAGAGATAACATGCCTGTTCATCATCAAGCCGACTTGCTTTCAATATGCAATGTGCAGACTGAGAGAAACGTCGGTCATTTTCGTGACGAGAGCGTTAATCCAAGATGCAGTTCACCGTTGACGAAAATCAATCCGTCACCACTCGATATTGCAACACCTTCCATCGATCGTTCACCGTCCCCAGTGAATGATTTGCCAAAAATTAAAAACGAGCTTGTAAACCGCAAATGCCCAATGTATCTTACAAACAGCTGTAACAACCTTGGAGAAAATGGAGTGCTCGGCACATCCTTTACAAAGTCCCTAGAGGAAGACAAGAAGATTCCCCCGGCATTGAACTTGTCCCCAGATGAAGAGGTCATCAACAGAAGCTGTCCCAGACGCTTCGTGAAACTCCTCGACTCTATCGAGAGCAGACCCAGCGTCTTCGAGCACCTCTGCACCTACATCAAGGAGGCGTGGGCATTCATCTTCGCCCCGGCCTCCGTGATCTACCAGTCGATGGTCAGGACTTCAGAAGTGAACCCCCTCCACGGTCCGGAATTCTCGGGACACAAGGTCGTCAGCTGGTTCTTCGACTCCCATCACGACAAGTCCGAGAATCTTCTGAGCACAATCAAGAGGATCAAGACGCGAATTCCGGAGGCGAAGTTTAGTGACGTAGTCTTGTCGGCAATATCCTCGAGTCTCGAGTCGTACTTTCTTCGAAGCGGGTGCGAAGGGAAGTCCATGCCGGAGAGTGTTAGCGTAGTCATTCCTGGCAGGATGACGACAAGGGACGAGATGGCTCTCACGGACAAAACCCCATCTCAAGAAGAATCCATAAAGATCCCCGCGCTAGAGAACAAATTCTCCGTAGCGTTGTTGTCGCTCCCCTTGACCCCAAAGATCGCAAAGTCGTTCTCTCCGATTGGTCGACTTCGCGAGGTCTGCAAGCAGACGGATCTGATGCGCGCGTCTCGTGACTATCTCATCAACTACTGGTTGATGCGCGTGGTGCCCGCCTACCTGCCCCTCCCCCTGCTGGCTCCTGTCCTCGACAGCGCGCGGAGCACCGTGGTCTTCAGCAACCTCGTGGGCCCGACGTCGCAGCTCGAGCTCGGGGGGTTCCTTCTCAAGGACATCGTCTTCTGGGTGCCCAACAGGGGGGCCACAGGTAATACCGCACACATTACTGTTTGACAGTGTTTGTATTCTTTCTTTTATTCTATTCAATATTCTTTGTATGCACATGACGTCATAAACATTGTTGGCCGACATATTGCCGACATCAGGGATTGCCTTCTCAATATATAGGGGCCATATTCCCGTACATGAAGGCATTGTTTACGACGAATGAATGATGTTAATGAATAAAAAGAATAAGATTTATATCAAATATGAAATAAAAATGTCACCGGAGATTGACTTTAGATGTTCACCCGGCGTCTGAAGTAAATCAAGGGCTGGGTATTGTAGATACAACGATACCCCTTGATTTACTTCTGATGCCGGGTGTACGTGGACTTAATGTGGTGTTAGCTTCTGCCGTAGTAGGTAAAACTCACCTCACTACAGTTTGTTGCCGGATACAGTACAGCACACGGCACAGAACGGCGCTCCAGGGTCCTGTCTGGATTTATCCCACTATAAAACTTAGCTAACACTAACATGACCTTCTCTCCACTGAGGCTTGGCAGTGACTGGTGCCTGCCAAGGGCAAATGATTCAGCACCTAATCTCAGTCACATGGTATGCCGTCATAGGGGGGGGGGAGGGGGGGTAAAGATGCGTGACTAGTTTATACAGTTTGTTTGTGGTGCGACTGAAGATATGGAATGAATGGAACAATAGAAATTCTCATCTTAGTCATTATAAACAATGGTATAGTTAACAAATATTTATCAGGAAAAGGGAGTGGGGGGGGGTGTGTGTGTATGCAGATACAATTAATTATTGACTCTATTTATGACACATACATGTTACTCTGTACAGGGGTTGGTGTGAGCGTACTAAGCTACTCCGGTCGGCTTCAGATTGGCATCACGGCCGACAGCGCACTGTTGACGAGTCAGCAAGACGCCAAAATCATTATTGAAGGAATTATCTCCGAACTAAAGTGTTTGGACAAGATCACCGCACCGATCAAGATGCACCCACTAAAAGTGTAAATTAATTTGAATCTGCTACAAGTAGAAAACTTTGAAAACACTTTTTACTGTCAAATGAACTAAAATCAATCATCATAGTCACTTTGCCGCCCACTTCTGGCAGTGTCAGCTTGGGATTTTGCAACCTATTTCTTCCACTTATCTCTTTTACATCTTTCCAGCTGTCTCCTCTTACCCAGGTCTCCTTCCATCTCTTCCTTGGTCTCCCCCATCTTCTTCTTCCTTCCACTTGGTTCATACAAACTCACGGCTATTCTCTCTTCCGGCATTTGATTCTTAAGTCCAAATCACCTTAATTGTGTCGTTCCCATTCCCATCACCTAACTTCTCCACACCCAGCATTTCTTCTAGTTCTCAGTCAAGCATTTAATTAAATGATTTCGTAGGATTTATATAAAATAATATTTATTCTCTTTCTACAGATGACGGGGTGAAGAAACAAGCCAGGGATGGAAGGGCAAGTCACTGCTGTGTGTGGTTCAAAATAAATCTCTCTCAAGACAATGTCATTTTTAAATTTACAAAGCATAATTTATTCAATTAGTATTAGTTACTCATACAAATAAAGTATGTTATGTACAAAAAATAAGACATATTTATTTATAATATATTATTAGCATATATGTGTAGTATTCACAATAAAATTTGGCAAATTCTATATCCTTCTTTTTATTTCAAGATATCTCCCCGATCTTCGTTCAGATCTCTGTTTAGTACGAAACAGTCGCATCTTCACAAACGCACAATGAGAAGGAATTAAGATTATATTGTCGGCACTTTGCCCAAGGTTAACATTCACCGAACCTTGATTATCCAATCTTTTTCGTCGGTGATGAACCAACATCAGATCACAGACACGACTTAGAATTACATACACACGATATATTGAGTGGTTCAAATGTACCCCTTGACGGCCTTGAAACGAAGGACCCAGCGAAGAGGTTCCATCGGATGAAACGTCTTCGCTGTTGCTTCGTACCAAGCGCGAACGAGATACGTATTGCCTAACGCAGCCACGCGATAGAGTGAGAGGGGAAAGATTTAGTTCAAGGCAGCTCTGGCTCCGATCAGAAGTAAACCAGGAGATGAAAAACTCTCAATGCAGACAACTCCCTAAAACTCCAGGAGTACAAACACAAACATATACGAGAGAAATGGAACGAGGAGTTTGAACTCCTGAAAAATACATTGAATTCACAAAGATAAAATACCAATTCACACTTATAATATTATATAATATATATTTTTTGTTGGAACATTAAAAATTTATATTTAGTTACTCCCATTCACTAGAGTACACAAATTGAAAATAATTTCGTATTACCCTTGTACGTTGAAAAGTATCACCAATTAATTTACGAAAAGTGTTCCGACTAGAAGCTTCACAGTACGTAAAACAGGATGTTGGATCACTCCCGTTCTCGGTCGACATCTTACAAAGGCACAGAAGTTTAAAGACGTTGCAGGCACACTAATACATACACGGCTTCGCGCCTCCATTAATCAAATGCATTTCATGAGGATAAGAGTTGTTTTTATCGGTTTTAAGTACTTAGAATGTTTTATGAAATGCAGAAGTACAAAATTGTGATGTTAAATAAAAAAAGAACACGTCGATTGGATTAAAATACTGCGGGCCATTTACAAAACATAAACGATTTGAAATCCACAGCCCAATTGAAACATTTATTAAGTTACGTAAATTCAACTTGTGGACTTGAATAAACGTCAAGTCGAAATGCTTATTACCACGGTACGATTGCGCAGGATTCCGGTGCGCTGCGTCAACGCGTTGCATAAACTCGGTTGTTTGACGACAAATGCTACAAAGTTCCAGCCTGTCAAAAGAGCCCAGCTTCTTTCTTAATCTTAGTTTGTTTCCAAGTTGGCAGTTCTTCAAATTCTTCTTTTGTTGTTCCCAGTAATTCCTGAAACAGAGAAGAATTTTTAACATTAATATTCTGACACAACATATATAAATATAATTCAAAAGTGGATGTGGCCCAGACCAAACAAATCCCAGCCTTTTCTATATATTCTGCAAAACATTAAGGTTTTACTACTATTATAAATGAATAATGACGCATTTTGAAAACACAGTCAATAATGCAATCGTTAACAAACAGAGTTTATAATAATTGAACTATAAACATACTATTACATTATTACTGTTCTAACTACTTTATAAATCTAACCTTTGCAGCAAAATCAAAATTCATAATATTTTGCTGATGGTTTACATTGCACTTTATGGAGATTCAATTTATCAATGGAACTTACAGAAGGAAATAATACTGAAATGGACATTATTGATATATTCTATTTACGTCAAATAATCACAGCTAAGTGCAATAAAATCAACAGTATTCTTAAGAATGTGGCAAAACTATTATGTTCAGCAAAGCACCTTAACTTCTTCTAAAAACACAAAACCACGTCAAAAACAAGTACTAGTATTAAAAAAAGCCCAATTTGCTATTGTGCCCCCTCACCCCTATTGCATCATATTGACTATTGAGGACAATTTGCAGAATTATATTTCTCTTGGCAGCACCGCTCAAAATATATCCAGCATACGCCACTAGGCCAGACATTGCACATGGGTGCTTACCGTGAAGCGAGTCACACAATGTGATATAATCCTCCCTTCTAGGGTAACTAACCAACACCGACTACAATACCTGGAAGTGTTGGGGGTCTAGGTAGAGCTCCAGCCTAGTGGGGTCCACCCCGTCAGGCAGCGGTCGCTGCAGCAGTTGCGCGGGGGGGTAGGTCGAACGCGTGAGTCTCGCCAGCTCGCTCTCGACCATCAGCACCTCGCCCGGCTTCCGCCCGTCCCCGATGTTCAGCTCCGCGATGTCGTCCCGGTCCGTCCACAGAGGGAACAGGTTGGTGAAGGTGAGCGGTTCGAGCCCCGCCCACACGAGGTACGCGTTCTGTCTTCCCCGGCGGCCGGCAGCGCGCCAGTAGTCGGTCGCCGTCTGCATGGCCGCCCTGCGCTCCGCCTGCCATCGCACCGAGCCCGAGCCGGTGGCGTCGACCCCGCTCTCGCCATCCTCCTCTCGCTCGGGCCACCAGCCCTGCCACAGCCACAGCTCAGACCCGTTGTCCAGGAGGAAGAGGGTCGGCTGGTTCGCAGAGTAGAGGTCACTCTGCAGGAAGGGAAACGCGACGGTCACCTGAAAAGAAAACATTTGATGTTAGGAACTTTGCCTTTGGGGGATTCAGGTTATTGGTTGTTATATCGAAAGCAAAGCTAGCGTTGTGATCCAGCAATCCAACCATGACATGAATACTATTTTGTTGAGGTTTGTAGAGTTACGATAACTCGGGCTAAGCTAAGCCATATATGAGAAGCTAAAGAGAGTGTGGTGAAGTCCATAACCCTACACTGGCCAACCTGTCCGTCATGGGACAAGTAAAATACATTAAACTACTACTTCTACTGCTACTACTACTACTACATACTACAAACCTTGTCAGTTCTGTAGGGAGAGGCTATCTCGGTGGAGGCAAAGCTGCCTGAAACACTACTCAAGTGAAACAGCCTGGGTGTGTGGTCGAACGAGGTCGCCTCTTTACACAGGGAATGGTAGAGTTGTCCCTTGGCCCCTCCCAGCCCCTCGAGGAAGTCGTTCATCTCTTCGCCCTCGTCAAGCTCTTTGACGGTGACCTTGGTGTTGACCTCCAGCCCCATCTCCTCGGGGTGGCCGAGCTTCACCCTCTCTGCGGCGGCCATCGCAACCTTTAATTAAATAAATAATACATTGGTATTTAAGATTTATAGTAGTAGTGTGAGGGCACTCTCAACTTTTGTTCGGATCATGTATTTGGGGGCCAACCCGATAGTCAAAATGAAGTGGCCTACCCAATTTTCGGGTAACAAAAAATACATTTTTTAGAATCCAGTAAAATTTATTGGTGGAGGTGCCGGTCCAAACCATTTTTAATTTCCTATTGTACAAAATGCCATTCAATGAAAATCCATGAAATAGGAAACAAATTGGGAGATAATTTTATGTGAGATTCTTCACAAGTAAAATGTATTAGTATCCATTTTAACATGCAGTATTAATATGGCAATCTTCACATATTATACGATGTTAAAAAACTGTTGCCTGAAGCGCAGATTAATAGAATAAATTAGCACAGGCATGAAAATATATTCTAATTTCAAACAATATAAGCAAATATTTGTTGGCACATATTCGTTTTGAAATGTAAAAAAATAAACGACCATTGTTTGTACATTCTGCCCAAAATAAAAATTGAAAATCAGATTCACCAAACTAACCACGTCCTCATTATTTTCACATCAATTTTCAACAATATTGGTGAGAAATATATTTGATGTTAAATTGCATACTTTTGTTAAAAAATAAATACATAATTAATTTACTATTTGCTCAGGCCTAGTAAACATCTACGCACTGAGTTACAAGAAGTGGGGGTGCTTTCATTGTGGACGAACCTTCCTCGTGTGCGCCTGGGCCTTGGATCCGTGCCAGACGTAGAGCGCTCCGCTGGACCGGTTGAGAAGCAGCAGACTCGCTCGGCTGCGCAGCTGACGGACGGAGCACGCGACCTCTACTAGGACGGCTTCATTCTCTCTCTCGCCGCGACACATGTACAGCCGCCACAAGCCTGGGACATATACGAAGTATCATTGTAGCAAACTCTTGCTAGGTAATAGTATCTTTGTAGAAACATGTTGCAAGGTAATAGTATCATTGTAGAAAGATGTTGCTAGGTAATAGTTAGGGATGCACATGATAATCGATATTATCGATCGATAATCAATAATGGATATTGTTTCGATTATCGATAACCAAAATACATTATCGATTATCGCAATATAAAATATTTGGTCAATAGTGCACGAACCAAATTATTATCTCACGTTGTGCCATGCACTGGCTGGGCTGATGGTGTCACACTGGAGATTTATGTTTGGAAATGAGCTATCAGTCGATGACGAAACCATAAACACATGACAGCGAGGCAGCGAAAGGAACGCAATTGTATTATTTTGACTTACACTTGCCACACTTGAGGTTCCACTTATAGGTCGGAACAGGCTTTGTTGGTGATATCGATATTATCGATAATATCGATTCAATAATGACTACCATTTTGATAATCGATAATGAAAAAAGTATCGATGTGCATCCCTAGTAATAGTACTACTATGAAGCTACTTTTACAAGGAGATTTATGTCCAGGCAAGGGCGGATTTCATGGACAGCAAAGCCAGCGCATGCTGACCAGGCCCCTATGAACGTTTACTCACTCAAAATTGTTTCTAATATACCAACAACCGCCACCATGAATGAGAAGCACCATTCTTGAAAACGTTTTTACTTTTTACCGTCACCTTATTGATTAAACATTATTTTTATTTTTATGTTGTGCATCCTAAGTATTTTTACAAACAATGCAGAATTTATAATTTACACAAAATAATTGAAGTGGACTGAATGTACATTTATAAAAGTTACCCTTTTTAGTTACCCCATTCCTTGAATAAAAGTCAAATTTTAAATTTACCATTATGGGAATTCAGTAGACCTTCTATTAACGACTCCAACCACCGATACATTTTCTTATAATTCCAGAACTTATTCAAGAAAATTTGTCTTTCCATGTAAAGTATAGGTAATTAATTAACAGGAGGTTCCTCACCCTTCCTCTCCTCGTGCCTGCGTCCCGTATGCACGACCATGCCTCCCTGGAAGAGGTTGAGGAATGCTTCCCTACTCTATTCTACCCTACCCTACTCTACAGTACTTGACTCTACTCTACTCTACTGTACTCTACTCACCCTTCCTCTCCTCGTGCCTGCGTCCCGTATGCACCACCATGCCTCCCTGGAAGAGGTTGAGGAACGCCGGGGGCTCCGACCCCTGGACGACCCTGACTTGCGGCCCCCGCTCATGATCAAGCTCAACCGTGAGAAGCGCAGCCGCCCCCTGTTCGTTCAGCGACGCATCACTCCCTGCAGAAGCAAACACAACGTTAGGGCGGATATTTATTTATTTTATTTATTTAACGTCTATCATATTCAGTTAAAAAACTGATTTACAAAGGAGGACAACTAAATAAATCTAATAATTACATAGATGCAGTTGCAACAATGAACAACAGTTAAGTACTGTAAATATTTGAAATACTAATTTTACAATAGATAGATACACATTGTACAGCAGATTGTCGGAGAAGTTATTGCAAGGATTTCATATTCAGTTATAATAATACTTACAAGGTTTTCATATTCAGTTATAATAATAATACTATCAGACACCTATTCCAATATGCGTCGGGTCGAGGGGGTATTTTAATATGAATATTATGAAATAGCCGAGTGTGAGTGGGCGTGATTAGGGAATGTTTGTTCATGATCATTGCCTGGCATGAGGCAAAAAAGACGTTCCTCTATTCACCTCTAGAGAGGACAGTTGGGGATGGAATGTCAAAGAGATAATATAAAGGACTCAATCCAAGCATTTGCCTCTGACCTAAGAAAACAAAAACCACCCGGCAAGATTGCCACTGTCCAGGATCGAACTACAACCTATTGAATTAAGAGTCCCTCTTGTAACGCCAGATCTTTGTTCCTACCTTGCCAGCAGAAGTACACGCACCGGTCCCTCCCGATCATAGAGTGCCTCGAGGGTTGACCGTTGAGCTCGCGCCCGGTCACTGTCAGCGTGTAGAGCCAGCGGACAACGTAGCTGTCCTCCGAGTGGAACTGACCGAGCGAGACGGACGGTACTCGCGTGTGTTCGTACTCGACGATGTGCCACACGGTCACACTCTGGGTGGTCACCTCGAAGTGTCGGCTCGTCTGAGAGAGAAGAACAAACACGGTGAGGTTGCGTTGATGTCAGGGCAGGAATAACTTGTAAGTGATGGAGAAGTATTCACATTCTACAGCCAACAGTGTTTCTTAAAATCTTTTAGCCCTTAACAAAGTTAAGTTGCAAACACAAGGAACCAACAAAGCTACAAGAGTTAAGTTGACAAGAAAAGCAGCACAATTAATATCAAGAACAATAAAATTACACCATATTTATTCATCCTATACTACACTTACCCTACAGATGAAGCAAGTACATTCTATGAGTGGACAGGATGATCAGTCTATGAAGACTTAAATAAATATTCAAGAAACCAATGAAAATAACTAAAGTTCTTTATGCGCCTTCTTCAAGGTATTTTTGTGCTCAAAATGCAAATGTGTGAACGGACATGTGGTTTAAACAAATAATTTTGAACCCTCTCGAGCTTCTTAAAAATAAAGTCAAATATAGCTAAGGGGTTATAATGTACTAGTTTGCTTGGTATAGATGAGGCCTAAATGGCTAGGATACTTAAACTGGGAACATGAATAAACATGTTTCAGTGGGGGAAAGGTACAGAAGGACGACAGCTTACCTTGAAAAACGTTAGGTAGGTCGCACAGACACAAATAGATGAGTAGACAAAGTTGCTGATACGTTTCGACCAACTAGTGGTCTTTAAAAAGACTCATAAAGACTCATCATCTGGCCAACAAGATACCACGTGTCTTCTTCAGACGACCACCTAACATAGGAGATTCGCTTATCAAACGGGACCCCACTAGGCCTCCAACTCGTCCGCAGAGAGCTCCTCCAATAGGATCTTACCCCTGCAACCGCCCTAGGTGCAAAACCTGCCCTATGCATCCACCTATACCAAGACATTCACTGCTGAAGCCACAGGGGTCATCTACTACCCCATCCATCATCACAACAGCTGCCTCACCTCCAACGTAGTCTACCAGCTCAAGTGCACGCAGTGTCCGGCAGAGTATGTAGGCCTTACCACTAATGAACTGAGAACCCGTATGACAGGTCACCGTCAAAGTGTCAAACAGATGGATCCAGACAAACCTGTGGCCCAGCATGCTGTTGAACACAGCCTCCCTTTCAAAGACTGTTTCACAACGAGAATCATCAAGACACTTCCCGATGACTGCAGGCAGTTGGAGCTAAGAAACTGGGAGCTATCTCACCAACACATCACCAGATCTCGCGAGCCTCCTAACCTGAACAACAGGTAGCAGGCGCGCCCTGCTCTGCCTCCCCTAGACCTAGTTCCACCTGCTACCACCCACCGACAGCGCCTTCATTGTACATACCATGCTAGCTTTAGAACTACTTTTAGTATCTCTACTCACGCAAAGACCACTAGTTGGTCGAAACATATCAGCAACTTTGTCTACGTACTCATCTATTTGTGTCTGTGGGACCTACCTACGTTTTTTCAAGGTAAGCTGTCGTCCTTCTGTACCTTTCCCCCACTGAAACATGTTTATTCATGTTCCAGTTTAAGTAAGGGTTATAATGTACGATGTGCTCACCAGCTCATCAACGTAGTGCACCCCTCGGCCCACGTGACTCCCCTCGAGTTCAAGGTCGGGCTCGGGCAGCCTGGTCTCGTACATCTCCTTGGCATCGCACGGCCGCACTTCTATCATCCCCCCCTCGCCGCCCCTCTCCCCCTCCTCGCCACCCTTGGCCTGGATCACACGGGAGAAGTCCGGCCAGTCCAGGAACTTCTCCCGGAACAGCACGGTCTCCATGTGCTGGTTGACCTTGGCCAGGAGGGACCAGGGTGGTCGGTTGGCGCCCAACGTGGGGCCGGCGGGTGACAGCGCTCGCTCGGCTCCCAGACCACTGGCCGCCGTCACCGGGCAGATGTCGCACTCGCTGTAGTCGTAGCCTTCGTCCCAGAGTTCCGCAGCCAACGACACGGCCACCTGCACACAAGCAAGCAATCATTGTCTTTATGTACTGTTACATTTATTTTTTAAATTAATAAATACTATTTGTTTTACTTCTTTATTAAATTTTGTATTTACTTTACAGCAAACTAGACGGTGTCAGTATGATATAAATGGTTTGTTCGTGTGTGTACACTCACGCTGGAACTAAGGCCCGATTTCATAGTCATCACTTTAAGAGCGTACTTGCCAAAGGGACTAAGGGCTTCAGTTTTTAGATATAGCAAATAACATGCATAAAACCAAAGCCCTCAGACTCATTGGGAACTCTTTGGGCTAGGAGACAACTATGAATTTGGGCCTATTGTGTTTGATTAGAATTATAAATTATATTAATTTCCAATAAGATTCACTTTATTTCAAGTTTTATCTTGAACTACTAAATAAAGATTTTTATCAAAACCATTAATTTAATGTATAAAAGACGTTGTCTCTCTCTCTCTCTCTCTTCTTTACCTTCTTTAACTTCTTTACCGTCTTATCTTGCTACCAACTTCACGTACCTCCATTCAAATCATCTCTTTAACACTAGATCAAGGGCAGGTACTCAACTCATTTTCCCCGTTCACAGGACAAACTTACTCGATAATTCATTCACTATCAGTGCAATAAGAACTTGGAACGCTCTACCTTCAAACATTAGGGACACCCATATCAATAGTTACAATATCTTTAGGAGTAAAATTCATGAACTTTATTTCAAAAAATGCCATGGGAATACTGACAAATAACAACATGCACAATATGTTTAAACTCACAATAATAAGCTTTTTCTTGATTTTAACTTCTGTAGACAATTCACTTAATAATTATGGTATGAATGATAGTATAAATGTGTAATATGTATAGTTTATGCGCTTTAAAAATGTAAATTAATGTTATTTTATCAAATATTTTATTGTAAATCAAAATTGTTATTAACAAATTAGAAATCTGAAAATGTATTTAAATTAAAGGTTGGATGGAAGAAAAGGTTTAGCTGGCCTTAATCCCGCCTGGAAAATAAAGACGATTATCTATCTATCTCTCACCTTCCTGGCCTCCATGCTCGCGTTCTTGCCGCTCCACGCATATAGCTCAGCGCCGAAGTCGAACACGAGAACCTTGGCCGGATCCAACATCTCGATGCGCGGAATCGCTCCCCAGTACTCGTCCAGCGGTACCAACTCCCGGTCAACCACCTCGTACACCATGTTGGTATCAATGATGGAGGACTCGTAGAGTTCGTCCTCGTCGGGGTGGCCGGCCTGCGCTGGGTCGTCGGGCGTCCCCTGGAGGTGGGACCAGAAGGCGTCCACCTTGGCCTTGGGGCACGTCGTCTACAAGAGCAAACAAAACATGTGACTAGGGGCGGGGAATGAACAAGTACTTATTTTTAGAAAGAAGCAATTAACATAAAAAAAGAGACACTATAAAAGAAAAAGAGAAAAGATAGAAAGAAAAGAGAAAACAGATGAGAAAGATGGAAAAAAGAAAAGATGTAAAAAAGAAGACACACACTAACAAAGAAGAGATTAATTCCGTTTTAATGGTTTAATTGACAAAAGCCCAGTTTTATGCTGTTTGTTCAGTGTAGATAACTAGTACACTTTAATAGTTGGATGTGTTACCAGTATCTTCTTATTCTTGCATGTAATCAATTGTTGTTTGATTTATGACGTATGGAAGTAACAACTACTTAAGTATCTATTTAATTTTAAAGTCTCTTGGATGTTAATGAAGACCTACATACCTTCCCCTGCGTGATCGTTACGACCGCAGATGTGTTGCACCCCAGGTCTTTGCGCTGTTGGATCAGGGAGGCGATTTCAGCTCCTCGAGAGCGCTCGATCACGTTCGAGTAGAGGCCAATCCAGTTGTAGACCTGCAGGTGAAACCAAACACATTCTAGTTACGTTGAAATCATTCTAATTTAATAGTAGTTAATGAAGTCGAGAGAGACATTCACCATATGAGTAGTGTTACTCTTTTTCTGCAGACAGCAACCTAAGCTAAATTTAGAAAATAAAATAACATTTGACTACAATAAGAAACTTTAAACAAAATTAGAAAGCCATCAAGACAAGAATTAACTCAAGACAATGGCTATCAAAACTACAAATTGTTTTCTACGAAGATTGGATAGCAAAATAATGTAATACCGAGTACTTTTAGTAATTTAATAATAGTACAGTAACCTGCTATAAAGTTTCTATCTCTGTAAGGCCTAATCTATACCAAAGAGTAAAGATGCTTTAGATCTTTCAGTTTTGCTTAAATTGTTGTGTCCCATTGAAGACAGTTTTTAGAGCTACATAGAAGGATACTACTAAACTGGCGATGTAATGTTATCACTCAGGAATGTACTACTAGCTTCCACCCACCTCGGTAGGGGTGACCAGCACGTAGTTGTCCCCGCTGTTGATGCTAGCGGCGCGCGGCTCCACCAGTCGCGTCTGAACGTGGCGACGCCCCTTCACGTGCAGCAACATGAGCTCCTTGAAGGGCAGCATCGCCGAGCCGTACGGTGACCCCGCCTTCTTGAGGGAGACGGCCGTGAAGTCCTCGGTGCTCGCCAGGCCGGCCAGAGCCTCCACCGCCAGCGTGGACTGCTTGGAATCTACACGCAAACATACAACAGAATGTAATATAAACACTACTTCAAAACTATTTCTCTACCAATAAAGTATGTTAATCCTGGACCGGCACCTCCACCATCCCACCAAAATAGTTGTTTTGACCAACCATAAATCGTGTACCTTTTCTTGATTAACAGGTCGACTCACACATACCCATATCAACCCAAAATTTTGGATACTCGCATACCACTAATAAAAATCAAACTCTACATGTCAGTTTTATCATTATCTATTCGTATTAAAAACTAAAATACTCCTAATTAGACCACCACTTGGTTAAAGCGTATCAGAACTTGTCTTGATAATGTAATTGAAAGCATTTGTTTACAATCTACTTAACATTTTTAAGAATACCATACAGTGAGCAACTAACAAGTAAAGCTGTTACTAACCAATAAATTCTAAATTGTTTGCAAGTATCGATAGAGTATATTCAACAAATGAACGTACGATACACTTATTTAGTATTTTGAATGTAACCGCAACTCACATTGTTCGACCTTGAGCTTCTTGAGCTCCTTCTCAGCGACTCCGGTCTTTATCTGGAGGTATTCCTCCTGTAGGTCGGTCCTCGCTGCCAGAGTCTTCACCGGGTTCCTGGAGGAACCAGCCTTGCGCGTCGACTTCTTCACTATCCTCCGCTGTGGGGCAAGGGAACACAACAGTTAGAACATACATGCCTTGGTACTAGGGTGCATGGATGGGGCTATAGAAACATTCAAGGACTCTTTTGGAGAATTGGAAAATATGTAACAAATATTGAATTTGGAATAAATATCTTCATTTTTGTAAAGTTACATAGAATTCCAATTAAACATATAGGTAGTAGCCAACAACATTGTTTTTAAGTTAATTTTTCAACATTTTTTTCTAGTAGCTTTAAATAAATAAAATTGGTTTAACGTTTCAAATTGCAGTTTAAAAGTAGCATCAATTCAAACGTTTATGATGGCCGTACTTCTTCTTCTTCTTTTTTTCATATGCCCACATTTTTGGCTTACTGGGCCATCATGTATTTTCTGGTTTTCCAGTAGAGACAGGCTTCTTTTTCCTCATAGTTCAAGACAAGACAAGACAAGACTTGAACATTTCATGAAATGCTCTCTGATCTGTTCTTCCCTCCCACATAGACTGCAAGTACTACTATCAGTGATTCCTATCCGATGTAGGTGCTTTCCAAGCAGAAAAAATTCCCCTAAAAAAATCCTCTATTCTATTTCCAGCAAAAGTGTATGTGGATAGAGTAACTATGATACATAGGTAAACTTTACCAAATCCATGATGTTTTTTTTGCTTGTTTAACTAGTACAAATGCATAGGTGAAAAGAGTTGAATTTGTAATAAACAAAACAAATAGAAAACACATCCCAGTGTAGACAGAAGATTGGAAGTTTACCTGTATGATGAGCTGGCTGGCCTGTGTCTCCAGATGATCCAAGTCTTCATCCCTGATCTGGGTGAGGTGGTCGGTAGACACGGACTCAGTTACCGACTGAAAGAACGTAGAGTACGTCTCGTCGTTGAACCGAGGTACGCTCACTCTAGTCACCTCCGCGTCCAAGCCTGCGCAGAGATAACAGTAGTCATACGAGTAGCAAGTACAGTCATACAGGTGCAAGTACTAGTTGAAGTATTTGAATAGAAAACAATATGTAATAGTTGCTCTTTTGGCAAGCTTTGCAAGGACACAGTCACGAGTACTTATGTAGAAGGAAGATGAGTTTGGACCTACTTTTAGATGTTAATACTTTTGAAATGTAAGGATTTTCTGTACTTTTACAATTTTTTGTATGAGTGGCATTAGAATTACTATAACAATAACATTATCATGATTAATTGTAATAATTATTGCAAATGAACAAGCATTATTATCAAGAAATTAAATTCTAACAAGGGCCTTAGATGATTCTCTACAAAGTGCAAAAAGGGTCCTACAAGACTGCACGGCCCAACAAGGGACAGACAAAACGACTGACAACAAGGTTCAACTGTTCTTTAAACAGGACTCACTACAAGATCCTACAAGGTCCTACAATACTCTACAAGGGCCAACAGTCGTGTGTGTCTAGGGACTCGCAACGAGGGCCAACAGAGGTACAACAACACCCTACACGACTCACCATTCTCCTCGTCTCCCCCGGGCGCCGAGACGCTTCTCTTGAAGGTCGCCTCCTTGTACTCCTTCTCGGGGGAGGTGGGCATGGACTTGACCTCGTCGGCGTGCGCTGAAACAAGGTCACAGGTCACTCGGGGTGATTACAAGATGGCAACAACAAAGATCGGGCAGAGGAGTTGGGTTGGTTGGTTGGTGTGGTGTACTTTTCAAGCATTCACTGGCCATGTGATTTAATTTTTTTCTTTCACTAATCCATAATGACACGGTTATAGGATGAGCGTAGCGAGCGTAGCGAGCGAAGCGAAGATTCCATTTCACTACACTGGAGAAAAAAATCCGGAATGTTTTTTTTTTTTTTTTTTCTTTTTTTTTTTTGTATTTTTGTCTGTTTGTTAGCACGATTCCGGCTAAACCGATACTCCGATTGCGATGAAATTTTATTGAGACCTTCGAAATCTCTGAACTTAGAACTGCCACGTTTTTGAGCGCAATCGAAAAAAAAATTCTCATAAAAATTGCAATTTTACGATTTTTTTCGATTTTAAAAAAATTTCTTCGATTTATAATACCTACACGCTTTGTCCGATTGTAATGATTTTTTCACAGAACCTTTATTTTATGAATTTATATATTCGTGGAAAATTTAAGCGCAATCGAAAAATTATTTCTCATGAAAATCGCAATTTTACGGGGGTTTTCTATTTTAAAACAATTCTTCGACTTATAACACCTACATGCTTTATCCGATTGTAATGATTTTTTCACAGAACCTTAATTTTATGAATTTATATATTTGTGTGAAATTTGAGCTCAATCGAATAATTATTTCTTATGAAAATCAAAATTTTACAATTTTTTTCTTTTTTAAAATTACGATTAATTAAAAAAATTAAGAATTAAAGTTTATTTTTTATTTATTTTAAATAATTTTTAAAAAAATCTTCAACTTAGTAATGATTTTTTCACAGAACAGAAAATCCGCATAACACATGGCAGCTCAATGCACCAATTACGCTCATCCAACAACGCGGCGGGACTTAAGCGTTTTCCTAGTATTTTTAATTTTACTTATAGTGATATCCCATCACCAGATAAAGCACAATTTACAAACTTTCCCAAGGTATTCATTTTTATTACCATATAATCATCAACTTCTACCCGTTTACTGTTTGTCAGTCCGTCTGTTTACTTGCAACGTCTCACACAAAAACAGAACTCGACGTCCAATTGACACGCAGTGTTTTTGTAGGCAGCGGTATTCAACAAGGACGATACGGATTTTTTTGAGATCCTGTGGGTCAGAGGTGAGTGGCTAGCCCCCGAGGGTTTGAAAAACCATGCACCCGGCACATGCGTGTGTGTGCGTGTGTCCGTGTGCATGTCTGTGCGTATGCATGTGTCTGCGTGTGCGTGCCATGGCGAGGTAAAGGTAGGAGATATACCCCAGTCTCCTCTACAGCGCTAAGCTAAATCATTCACGCCGCACAGCACAGAGATCCATCAGACACCGTTGCTCGCGCTCATTAATGTTTCATAAGTCAACAGAGGAAAACAATCTTCCACTCAAGATAATCATAGGCTATTTATTTATATCGCAGATTCTAGTAACACTTGGCTAGAGCGGGAGATGGGACGGCACAGTGCTACAGCACGCTATGCACACCATGTTATGAGGTCTTCAGACAATTCTGGTCTGAATTGGTGGGCCCCTCGAGCGTTTCTCAATCAAAAGTGTTGAAAAAACAAAAACTACCACAAGATGCATATGAAAGATAGTCCGTATAAAATTAAAAATAGCCATCGAATAATAAATAATCTACATTCTAAAACACATCAATTAGCTTGCTATATGTAGATGAAGATTTATTAGCCTCTTTAAAATTCAGCAGGTAAACCACAAGTTTAAGATTGCACAAAATGGCTGAAAAGAAATATTAAGAGGGGGGGGGGGGGGGGGAGGGGGAGAGTTTATGACTAATGGATGTGTATAGTTGTAGTTGTATAACGTTGGACTATGAGCACATATTTGCCTTGAATTTGCAATTTCACCCCAACCCCGAATCACTTGTCCTCGTACCGTCGTACAGTATACACCCTAACATCAGGAGCTAATTGAAGCCATACAGCGTGGGCCCGTGGCTAACTGATGATTGCCAGTCTGGAACGGGATAGTTATTTAGTTTTATTTCTAGACGTGGACCGAGGTAATAATAGTTTCACTAGACCAGAAATACGAAATCTGAAAACATGTTTCTAAATTAAAGATGAGATTTCTATCACTTTAATGCCATTAATTAGTCAACGCACAGATACATAACGCCATTAGTTGTCTGTATCGCTATCAGGCTTTCAACACACGGCAATGTAACGTGCCCAGAGCGAAGGTTGAACAGCTGGTGGCAGCGTGGGTATCGCGAGGTCGGGATGTATTCTGGGATCACATGGGAGGCTGTAGACGGAAACCGAGTACCGTAACAGTAACAGTAACTAGAAAAACCAAACATATCGTTGATAGACGAATCATGATATATTTTTTTTAAAGGCTGGAATCTCAACAAATTTTGCTATTCGTGTTAAAAGCATCTACATAAAAGTGGTCCCGGATGACAGTTTGACATGTGCACCCTGAACACACACACACACACAGACATAAAAACTAATTCAATCCCATCTGAGTCCAGCTAATAATCACTTGCTTTGCTCACCCATTCAATGATTTACTATGAAATAACACCAAACACTCTGTTTTGGAACTTTTTGACCTCATTCAACACTTTTGAACACACTTGAAATGTGATGGGAGGGGTAAAGTTTTAAGACACGCTAAATCGTGGGATGGGCTTGCGGTGTGGGTGCGGCTGGTGGAGGGGGAGGGAGGGGCAATGTATTTTAGGGTAGGCCTACCTACTCTGTTGTAACAAGGTGTAATTTTTGGCAAACATTGAGTAGCATTGACTTTATATGGACAGCAATGCGGTCTTGGTGTTAGTTGGTCAAATAATATACGTAGCTAAACGCAACTCACCGGTCTTGCTCCGGAATCTGTTTGCCCTGGGCGTCTTCTTCTGCCTCTCGGTGGGCGAGGCTAGCGGCGAGGTGGGCAGTTCAGTCTTGCTCTCCTTCAGCATGCGCCCAGCGACGGAGAAGTTGACGGCGTCGGTCGGTCCCACCCTCTTCTTCCACCCCTGCGTGGCCGTCTCGAGCTTCCCCCTCCTGTCCGCCACGAGGGTGCTCTCCTCGCTCGGCGGACTGGGCGTCGCCCGCTCGATGATCCGCCCATCCTCGGGGGGTGCGGGGCGGAGCTCGACCTGCGGGAGGCGGGGCGAGAGGTAAGACCACGCCAGGTAGGCCAACACCACCGCCACTAACCACCACATCGCCAACACTCTTAACGCATCAGGCAGCTACACCTCGCAACTCATGAAAGCGCGCACCTTGAGAGTGTTCGAGAAAGTGTAGCGCGCTTCTTATCTCTCCTTACATAGAGCTTCCACTCACAAAGTCTCCACCACTCCACAGATAAGACACAACTAGCCACTGACGGTGGCTTCACGAAGTGTACGTGACGAGACTGCTGATAAACACCTCGGCTTCCTTGCCTGACAGCAATGACCACATCCACACGACCGAGGAGTTGCGTCGTGACGACTATGAAGCCAATAAGATAACTGCGCGGATTCGCCGGTGTGCAGCGGGTTAAAATTAGCGTCTTGCTACGTGGGAGAGGTTGACCGGACGTCGTTCGCGACGATTCGGTGAAGAAAACACGACTTAACTACCTGGAAAATATATGAGGATCGGATTGAAAAGCGCTCGACGTTCCTATACTGAAAACTTCATTGCTTTATCGGGAATACAAGTCCTTGAACGAACCAATTTAATAAGACAGATGTTATGAGAATCGAGAGAGATTGACACTGCAAGGAATAGAGAAAGCAAAGAGCTTGACTAGCTAGAAATATAATTGCGACGTTTCGATGTGTTCACGAGATAAGAGTAGAGCTTGACCAGCTAGAGTTGCAGCACCCAACGTTTCGAACCAACTCGACTTGACCAGCTTCCAGGGGCTACTGACTGGGCGCTAGAACCTACGCAGGCTACGAACTGTGGCCGTCGCGTTTTAAAATGCGATACGGTAGTTGTCGGCTTATCATAACAGATTCCAGTACACACGCGACCACAGGCTTTACAACACAGTGTGCGCTCGGGCGTGAAAACTAATCCGCGAGATCTTAATTTCCCGGCTAACCCTATAGTTATGCGATGTGGGAGTCTTAATAAGCCACCAGATGGCGCGAGAACGGAGATTAAACGATACCGATTAACATTCCAATGCCCAATGGGTCAGATGAGTATAACTGGAAATCGCGACCTTGCTTTGGGTTCCCCTGGGAAGCTAAGGGAGAGCTCTGGACCCGGGACACGAAAGCTCTGCCTGTCTCAAGAGGCGACGCCGTCGTTCAGCATCGAATACAAGAATCTAATCCATACTATATTATTAGTATTGTGTATCTACTCACAAAACTAAACTAAATTCATTCAATTATTTCTTTATATCATGTGTGATTATTGAAGTAAGAAGCGTAGCAAACAGCCCCTTTGAAGCTCGATATTAAAACACATTTGAACAATTGAAACTCTCCTCCTTCTCCACACACTCAGCTAATGTTTAATTACAGGCAAGTTAAGCACTTAACAAGCGTCCTGCGAGCAATTATCAACCTTCATTGCATCGTCTGAAGTAATTGTATCCATCTAGTTTAGAATAAAATCTGCGTCTATAAGACGCGTGAGATGAGATTGTTAACATAATACAATGCACGAAAATAGCAGCCATAATACTCATCTAACCAGGCTACACTAGCGGATTCAACCACCAGTTTGTAGACTCGTTGCTTGGAAACGCGAATAGCGTAGCAACAGTGTACTGTGGAATTCATAATATTTTATACAATCCAGAAATTATAAATATTGCAGGGGTGTACTCTGTTTGTGTCCGGTATGGCGTTCTATAGTAAGAACACAGATGTTATTTTCCATTCAGTACAAACAAATCTGAAAATTGTATAATTTAATCGCTTGCAAAAAAAATCACATTTTATTTAATGTGATTGTTTTTGTAAACACTAAACTGAACCCAACGACATTAGCTCGTAAACATTAGTTTGTAATGCAGGATGCTCCACCACACCACTCACTGTGTTCAGTGTTAAGTGCTTTCTTTACAACTTATCAGTACCACTGTACTCAGTGACGTTTCATCATGAGCAACCACATCTTGCGTTCAGATATCCTCAACAGCGCGGAAACGATTATGGAAATAATTTCATAAGTTTGTATAAACAATAACAGTTATACATAAATTTATTTAAAAAATGAAAAGTTTAGACCTGGATGAGCTCGGCCAAACCAGACTTTCAGGCTGAATGAGTGGGTTTATCCTGGAAAACTTTAGTGGCCTCACACTATTTGAAGTTTAGAAAGAAAATGGCATTTTCATAATATTGCACTTACAGCTAACCGTGTAATATGACATAAAAGAGACATAAGTATTTTCCCAAGAATATGTAGAACGCATTTATTTGAAATGTGGAAATGTCTGATAGACATTCACATTCCTAAACAACCACATAAATAAAACAATTTTAAAGTGAAAATTTAAGTTCGAAAATGGTCAGAAATTAAAGTGCAATTCGCTACATTTGGCGATCAAACGGTTCTTAAATGGATGTTAAATATAGCAAAAAAGTTAAACCAAGATCTTCCCATTGTTTTTTAAACGGTACAGCAGTGCATGCAGTGTGTACAAAATTACCTGAGTCATTGGGCTCGTAACATTTCAACAGAAATAATAAAATGTAGAGGTCTATAGATTAGTGAATTGAATAAAAACATTAGTATATGATGAGGGGGAAAAAATTAACAAAAATAAAACCCCTTATGTAAACGAGCAGCCTGGCAGAATGCCTGACATGGCCCTAACTTGTGTTCCAGGCATGGTCAGGCTTGTTACTTCTGAATGCTGCCAAACAACACTTAATTCTGGACATTTCTGGACGCGAAGTGTAGAATGATGTCCAAGACCCAACCTAAGTCTGACCGCATCCTCCTTCAAACCATGATAGGCAAAGATAAACACATTCGGTTTCGGCAACGATCTAGCACATCCATCCAGGAAGGTTGGAATCGTTTAAAAAATGCGAATTTTAGCTATCGTCTTTTAAAAATGCACAGCTATATTTGCTGAATCGATCGTGAACATCGAAAGCAGAACAGCCACACTCAAGAAATGGGATTAGTTTGATCGTTGGGAGCAATAGGCCCTACATTGATACCTTGTCTGAAGGCTATGCATGCTAAGTCACTCACTATGCATTATTGAATATATTGATGGGCATTAATTTCTAATGGCTAATGTATATATATTATTTTCAACTAGACACGCTAAGCCAAGCCCTTTCATTGTATTGTAAACATAATAACATTCTAACTAACTTTACTAACTTAAATAAACATGATAACAGAGGAAATACGAATAGAAATACATGAACACATGAATAATGAATGATACGTAATAGTAAAAACAGAAAGAAAGAAAGAAAGAATAAAAAAAATTAATTAAAAATTAAAAATTAAATTGAAAAATTAACTAAGCATGGCTAATAAGGGGTTTTACGCTTGTTATGAACTCGCGGTGGTTCGCAAAAATGTCTAGGGTGGGTGTGGCAAGAGAATTGTAGGTGAAGGGTAGCCGGTAGAAGAGGAAGCACGCTTACAAGACATTCATCTAAATATTGCAAAAGACAATTCTTGTAACTTTGCAATTATTTATAAGTTATAGGACCAAGCCTTGAATTGGAGGTGTCACTTACTAATTATTTGGAAATACATTAGCCTACTACTGGTCAGCAAACTGAGAAATGATGTCAGTACGTTTGATAAATTTGTTTTGATTACCAAGCACGAATACTAAACTAAACACAATCTAAGTATTAAAACATAAACATTGTCTGACTTACATTGAGTAGGTTGTCGGCTCGCCGGTTTTTAGGCACTCTCTTCTGCCAGTTGGTGGTGCCGCTCTTCTTAAGAGCCGCGAGCCTAGACAAACAAGACACCCTGTTAGCAAGAAGATTCTCAAGGTCAAAGGGAGTCCCGCGCCGTCTGCAACCACCCTCCGTCCCGACTTCATGCACCCTCAACGCTAAAATGCTACTTAACACATAAATGTAGTGTCGTGACAACGGGAATAGTTTTACCATCTCTATGGACATGTAAACGTGTGTAGAGTGCATCTCAAGTGGAAATCACGCGTGCGGAACAGTTAATTTCAGACAGAAATTCACACGGCGCGCCAGTTTCAATATAAATAACGATTTTTTTTGTAAAAAAAAAAAAAAAAGTTTTTTTTTTTGAAAATTTTTTGAAATATGAAAATTCGTAAAATTGCCATGGGCAATTCGTTATATCGTAAATGAATACACGTTTTTCGTAAATTTACGATAATGTCGTAAACTTGGCAGGTATGTACAATTTATTATACAAAGCTCAATTCCCGTCACGTATTTCTTGAATTAATTGTTAAATATATACACTTTTGTCCATGCTTTCATTTTCTCATCAATAGCAACTAAATACAGATGTCAGATTTGAAGGTTTAGCAGATGGAGACGTGTAACAGTAAACTAATGAAACTTATGTACTGTAGACTGATCTATACTTCGGCCGAAAACGTAAGATTTAAAAATGTTGGTCGGAAGACACTCGAAATGTGTTGTAAGGAAACAATGCAACAGGTTAGACATAATACCCATCATCAAGGCAAGTAGTGAGTTATCGTGACGACTGTGCAACTTCGAATCTAATTAGAAAAAGCCACCACGTTGCAGACATTCCAAGGATCCTTGGTGAAAGTTTCTGTATTATAACTAAATAAATTATTTATTGTGTATGAGCAATTACTCAATCACGCCAAACTTTCATTGTACCAACATCATGTAACATGGGTAATCCTAGAACCAACTCATCTCCTCGGCCACACAGAGACTCGCTCGCTAGTTACTGTGGTTGTGATAATGAGGGAGATCTTGCAGGACTCAAACTATCCGCCACTCTTAGAAATAAACCTATCGCATCAGTGTTCAATGCATGGTTACATAGGGATAACTTAGGTAGAGAAGCATTACTATGTCCGTCCGTTCAACTGTCTTGTCTCACGGTAAAAATCGAACATGACGTCCGATTAAAACTGTTTTTTTTGGCGAGCATTGCTCTTCAATCAGGATCGTGTGAAATCGTCGAAAAGATTCTCGAAAATGTGAATGATACAAAACGATTTTTGGTGATCCTGGGATCAGGGGGGGGGGGGTTGGCTAGCCCCCCAGAAAGTTTGAGAAATGTGCCCGGCACCTCCACCATGACTTAGTGCAAGACCAAGCGCAAGTGCTAGCTAGTGTAAGCTAGTGTAAGAAAGAACACAGTATTATCAACGGGACAAACTTATTGTGGTGTCACATAATCAAGGTTGTTTGGCAGTCGAGAAGGTTTTGCTCCACGTGTTTTTGCTAGGGTTATGCTGTCAACTCTGAAACGTGATACTTCGTGTGTGTAGGCAACAGTCAGGTTACATCATTTTAGTTTTAGTGAACAACGCGTTGCTAAATTTAGCCAGCACAAAATCGCGCGCGCGCGGTAAAACAATTATCAAAATACTCGACATTCTAAGACTAAAAAAACTAGTTAATTTTAAGAAACACTTATTAATCTTTTATTATTACTCTGTAATGAAGAAATGTACGAAATTTGAAAGAATTTCACAAATTATTGTTGTAGGCTCTTGCCCTTCATCTTTTCTGCAAAAAAGTTTTGAATCCCAATTCCCACCCATTCTTCACAGAGCCCTTGAAAATACCACATGTACGTGATACCCCCCCCCCCCACCTTCTCTCCTCTCTCTCTCTTCTCTTTTGACGTACTCCCAAGGTTCCCCCATATAAGGATCTAAATAAACTATGCTACTAATGCAAAACCTTGTCATACCACAACAGTAGTCAGTCGTTAGCATATCCAACTTATTAAACATTGCAATCCTGTTTGTCATTATTTCTCGAAGAGATTGCCTCACTTGATAGAACAAACTAGTACAGAAGTTAGTCAAAAACATAAAATATCGTTAATTTGCTACTTATTAACAGAGCATGTAAGATTTGGCACACCCTGCGAAGATAAACATCGGCTGGACGTAAAATTAATAAGCTAAGAGTATTTAGAGATATTTAAAGGACTATTACCCCTAAAAATTATTTTTTACCACACAATCTTAAGCATTATACTACCCTTAAATGACCGTTAAAAAAATTATACTTTAATCCCCTGTGTTGGACGAGTTTAATCCTGAATTGGTGAAAATGGGCGTTGAGAATTTCTGAAATCGGCTTAAATTGATTATTTCGTTCACTAGATATTGAGATCGACCAATGTGAAATGTAATATTTTCTAATAATGTGAATTTAAGAATGCCTGGTTCCTTTACCAAATAAATTCAGAAAAAAGTTTTCATTCGTCAAATTTCATTAAAACCCCTCTGTTATTGGCTGGAAAAATCTCCAAAGTAATGGTTCTTAGTGTGTTCAAAACTTTTGCAAGAGGTGGCCAAAAATTGTATTTCGTTTTGTGGTACACACATATTTTTATAGCAAACACATGGTTAGACTTGGGCATAAGAATTAATGGCTTTCTTCGATGTACACAATATTGGCGGAGTAGTGTTTGTACCTAGTTTTTTACCTCGGGGGCGCTATACTGGGTTTAGACAACTCAACCATTCAGGCACTCGACGGGGTTAGTTAGACATCGCAATCTAATCTACACGCGTGGCATTTAAACCGAATCATGTTTTAAAGAATTTGGATTAATAAATCGAGAGAAAAAAAATCCCATATGCCACTGTCAAACTGTCACATCCTGTACTCTTACTGACGTATTGTTTTATTCGTGTCGCCTTTTCTTTTGTACTCACTTGTGAGTGCATGTTTAAATAAATAAATTGCTCCAATATTAAGTATTTAATCTAAAATGAAGAGGCAGGGGATGGGACGTGTTTTCGTTTTCCAGACCAATTGGCAATCTGTCACTATTGGGAAGGTAAACTAGACACTTTACGGCTTCTTAGATAGTGATAAATGGTAAGCGTTTCTTCCCCTCTCTGCAAAACCCCAAAAAAAATATATTTTGGTTTTTAATGAAAAAATTCCCATTGTTAAGAGTGGTAAAAATAATATAACTGAAAGTCTTTCAAGAGTGAACACGTCTTCAATATCAGAGTACGTTTGTAGGTTGAGAGCAACAGAAAACAAAAGAAATAACGAAAAGCATATGTTCTCATGGTAGTTGAAATTTTTTCGTTTCTCAATTTCTAGATGATCGACGGGTAGGGAAAGTTGGCTGTTATTACTGCAGGCAGTAATAGTGGAATAACGTGAACTTAAACTATAGTTCCCAATTAATTTATTAGTGAGCTTGTACTTCGCTTTAATAAAAATTGTATGGACGCGGCACCTCAAACCCAAAATTTACGTAAAGATGGACCGTTACATCCCCAATAACTAAAACTCCAGGCCCCCAAAATGTTAAACCTAACCACGCACCCATAATTATCGTCCCTACGGAACTCCCCAATAATTACGTAAATCCTAGACACTCCACAATACGTACGTAATCCTAGACCGCCCCACAATAGTTACGAAATCTTAGCGGCACCTCCACCAATAATTCAACTTCCATGGGAGGCACCCATTCTCCAATTTTTTTTTTAACGTAAAATTTCGTTACAATCGGCGCCCCAAAATGTAAGGTACCCTCATAGTTCTAAACACGTATGTTTAACACATAAGATGATTTAATCAGATTACAACGATACCTAAAGCTATAATGCATGGTGCTAACTTTCATTGCCGTCCCCCTGTCAGCAGACAGGTGCCAGCTATAGTATTAACGAAACTATACCATGGTAGCTCGACTTTTTTGCCCCACCGGTAGTCAGACGGGTAGGGGTGGCTGTCTGGTATTACGTAGTAATATAACTTGGGAGTTATATATTCTTGCCGTCCCGCCCGGCTAGCTACAGGGTGGCTAGCTAGGTAGTATTCACCGGCTCAAGCTATAAACGCTGGGAGAGACTTTCTTAGCCGTCTCCCGTAGCTCCAGACAGGTGCGCTAGCTGTAGTATTCACCCTCAAGTATAACCTTATTTAGGATTTTGCCACCCCCGCTAGCTCCAGAGGGTTCTTAGCTATGTTTAATCCCTCTACAAGCTATAAAGCATGGGTTCTCGACTTTCTTGCCGTCCCGCTTTCAGTCCAACGGTAGCTTGTAATTAAACTCAGCAAAAATAACGCAGGGCTAGCTAAACTTTCCAAATCCTTTCGCTAGCTCCAGAAAGGGGGCCTAGCTAGAGTATTCACCGTCAAGCAATGATCAGCTTGAACTTTTTTGCCTTCCGGTGTCTCCAGAAAGGGCTAGCTTGGGATTACCGATCAAGCTATAACGCTGGGCTAGCTCGCTTTCTGCTTCCGACCCGCCTAGCTCTACACAGTGCGCTAGGATTTTACACCGCTTAAGCTAATGACGGCATGGGCTAGCTAGATTTCGTCTCTGCCGGCCCCACTTCAGAACAGGTGCACTATAGGATCACCGATCAATTTATAAACCTGGGCTAGCCCACTTTGCTCCACCGGTAGCCTCCAACAGGGCTCTAGCTATGTGATCACCGCCAAGTAGTAACGACGGCACTCACCCTATTTCTTGCCGTCCCGCCGGCAGCTCCAAATTGCTCTATACGGTACCCCCCCGATCAAAATTAACGAATCGGGGTGTACCTTCCCCCCCGTAGCTCCGCAGTGCGCTCTAGCAGGATAGTTAGACCAGCAACCCAGGGCTAGCTCGACTTACTTGCGTCCGCCCGGCACCGACAGTTGGGCCCTCTACTAAAATTACCAAGCTATACGCTGGCTAGCTGACTTTCTTGGCCGCCCGCCCAGCTAGTCCAGACAGGTGCTCTACTGGTATTCACCGCTCAAGCTATTAACGCATCTGCTCGCCTTCGCCGTCCCGCCGGCTAGCTCAGACGGTGCCCCTATTAGTAATTCACCGCACTCCACTATAACGCATGGGCTGGCGCATTCTTGCCTCCCCCGCGTAGCTCCAGACAGGTGCGCTCTAGCTAGGTAGTATTCACTGGCCACCCATGGTAGCAGACTTTCTGCACTCCCGCCCGGCAGCTCCAACAGGTGCGCTGGCGGATTCACCGCTCAAGCATAACGCATGGGCTAGTCGACTTTCCCCTTTCCGTCCCCGCCCGGCAAGGCCTAAGCTAGGTAGTAGCTCGTGCCCGCACTAACGTTGTTTGCTCGGACCCACCACTACACATTAGCGGGGAAGGGTGGGAACAAACAACACAATTTTAAACCCCATAATTCTGGGGTGAACGACAACGGAGGAAGTAGGGGGTGGGGCTCTGACCCAGCATCACGGGCAAGGTACGCCAACTGGGATCGAACCGGGCTACGAACGTCAAAATATTTAGTATGTTATGATACCTTACAACAATAGATTAATCATAAACTTACGTCAACAGCTGATTCTGGGGGAGACACGGTCGAGTAGGTAGGTAGGAACTTTTCGGCCCCAAAAGGTTTTTACCCAAAATAAATAGGGGGTCAACCAACAAACCAACAAATGTGAAAACAAAATTTTCATCTGTTTGGGCTGGAATATATCTCCCAAAGTAATGGTTCTTTAAAGTTCGTTCAAAACTTTTGCAAGAGGTGGCCAAAATGTTGTATAGTGTGTGTGTGGTACACACATATTTTAATAACAAACACATGTGTTCTGCATTGGGGGACTAGGTAGACTTGCGTGGCCTGAAAAAAAGTAATGGCTTTCTTCGAGTGTACACAATATTGGCGGAGGCCTCTAGGTTGGTACCTAGTTTAGTTTACCTCGACGCGACGCGATCTAGTGGGATACGGAGTAACTCACAACTCACTCAGGCACTCGAGCGAGGCTAGGTTAGTGAGCACCGTAGCATCTAATCTAATCACGACGCAGGCTGCATTTAAAACACGAATTCATGTTTTAAAGAATTTGGATTAGATGAAATCGAGAGAGAAAAAAATCTCCCATATGCCACTGTCAAACTGTCACTATCGACTGTAACTCATACTGACGTATTGTTTTATTCGTGTCGCCTTATTTCGTTGTGTAGTACTCACTTGTGAGGTGCATGTTTATAATAAATAAATGCTCCAAATATGTAGTATTGTAATAAGTAATAACCAACTGGAGAGGCAAAGCGAGTGGGGACGTGTTTTCGTTTTCCAGACATCAACATTGGCCAATCTGTCCACTATTGGGAAGGTGAACTAGACCACTTTACGCACGCTTCTTATATAGTCGCGTTAATGGTAAGAGTTTTCGCCCCTCTCTGCAAAACCGACAATAGAAAAATTGATATGTTGGGATTTTAATGAAAAATATTTCTCAGATTGTACCCTGAAACGTGGTAGATATAATATTTTACCTAAACGCAGTCATTTCTAAGGTAGTGAACACGTCTTCAATATCAGAGTAGCCGTTTGTCAGGTAGAGAGCGAACAGAAAACATAAGAAATAACGAAAAAGCATTTTTTCTCATGGTAGTTGAATTGTTTTCGCTCAATAAACTAGGTTTCAACAGTCGGGTCGAATCGACCGGGTAGGGGAAAGATGGCTGTTGATATTGCAAGCAAGAAATTAGTGGATATTGAATAATTATGCTTGTGAAGAATCTTATATAGTGATTTTCTCCCAATTAATTTATTACTGTAGGCATTTAGTACATTCGCTTTAAATAAAAAATTGTATGGACCGGCACCTCCACCCAAAATTTACGTAAATCCTGGACCGTTACCTCCACCACTAACGCACGTAAATCCTGGACCGGCACCTCCACCAATAACGTACGTAAATCCTAGACCGGCACCACCTACCCAATTTCTCCAATTTTTTTTTCTTAACTGAAAATTTCGTTACAATCGGGGACGCCCCAAAATGTAGGGTACCCTCACGTATAGCGTGTTGTTTACAACAATGAAGATAATTCAATCAATGACTTCACCGCTCAAGCTATAACGCATGGCCTAGCTAGACTTTCTTGCCGTCCCGCCCGGCTAGCTCCAGACAGGTGCGCTAGCTGGGTAGTATTCACCGCTCAAGCTATAACGCATGGGCTAGCTAGACTTTCTTGCCGTCCCGCCCGGCTAGCTCCAGACAGGTGCGCTCTAGCTAGGTAGTATTCACCGCTCAAGCTATAACGCATGGGCTAGCTAGACTTTCTTGCCGTCCCGCCCGGCTAGCTCCAGACAGGTGCGCTTAGCTAGGTAGGTAGCTCGTGCCCGCACTAACGTTGTTTGCTCGGATCCACACACTACACATTAGCGTGGTCAAGGTGCGCGAACAAACAAACAACAACTGTGTAACACACATAACTTTCTTGCGAGGTGAACGACACGGAGGAAAGTAGGGGGTGGGGCTCTGACGCACGCATCACGGGGCACGAGGGACGCCACTGGGATCGAACCTGGCAGTAACAGAACAACAATATTTATATGTTTATGAACTAGCCATATACAACAGATTATGCTATTTGACAGTGACAGTATAACAACTGATGATTAACAACGATGCATGATGATGAAGATTGGAGGAGGGGAAACCCGGTACCGGCACGTGGCCAACTCCTTTCGAAAAGTACCAAGAAGGACGGTGTAACCTTTACAGTAATATAGGTTCGTCCACTAACCTAAACTGCCGAGCAGACGTCGTGGAGAACGAAGCCGTTACACTAGCTCACGAACCTTATATCTGCTTTAGCCAGCGGTATACGTGTGTTTCAGGGCACAGCGGTCACCCACTCTACCCCTGACAACGCCCGAAGGTTGCTTAACTTCGGTGTTCGAATGGGAACCGGCTAAGCGACCGCGGCAAAACTGCTGGCTAATATAATATAAACATGAGTTTGTCCCCTGTGGCATTGGTGAAAATTAGAAAAAAACAACATATAATCATTATTCTATTAATAAAATAAAATAACAACTAATGCAGTAATTATTTTTACGTCTATTCTTTCCCGCGCATTTATAGTTAGATAACGCCAGAGCTGTTTTCGACATCATTGTTTCAGAGTGAATGTACTTTCCCTAAATATATATTCATGCTCTATTGTCCAAATGATAAAGAATAAAGTAAATATCTTATTTAGTATAGTGTAAAAGTAAGAGGAGACAGGCATACTCATTATTCAAGGCTTCAAATTTCTCAGACAATTTCTGACAATATGTATAATAATACTTTCCATGGTGAAGGAATAATGAAATATGAAGGAATGTATCACAGCACCTTTCGATCAATTTAACCTACAAAATAAATTTAAATTAAATTAATTCTGAAGTATTTAGACTCCTGACCCAGAGTTCGAATACCTGTGGTAGTTAATTTAAATTTAATTCGCCTACTCTAGATTGATTACACATGTGGTACAGATAACACGAATAAATAATTAAACTTAAATAATGACTGTACAAGACTTGTTTCGTAATCCAGAACACGATGTAAAGATTAGTCCGGGGCTGAGCAACAAGGTGTCCGTATGCAACTAGTAATTAATTAATCTGTACGTGGACTGTAATTCGGAATAACTAGTTTCAAGACTGAATCAGGTTTGAGTTGTGAGTCAGATATCAGTGACGTAAGCCAGGCAGAGCGAGGTTGGAGAAACCCGAGTTCGAGGACTTGTTGCACAGCTGTGCACATTTGCATCCAGTTGTGTACTGATTAGATGGTTGTCTGTAGCCCCCAAGATGGCAAACAAATAGGCTTCAAGGACCAATGCAAAGTTAAACGGTTCAAGGTTAGATAACGCACTATAGGGGGAGATAATGATGATGACGATTTTTATAGCTTAACGGCTAATTGGATGAGCGTAGCGAGCGAAGCGAGTGAAGCGAAGACTTCAATTTCACTGACCCCCCAAAAAATTTAGCTCGGGTGTTTTTTTTTTTTTGTTTTTTTGTTTTCTTTTTTTTTGTTTTTCTGTCTGTTTGTTCGCTCTCTACCCGGGCAAACGGCATATGCGATCTGGATGAAAATTTGACAGGACCTTCGAATCTCTAAACTTAGACTTGCCACGTTTTTGGGTAAAATCGAAGAAATATTTCTCATGAATATCGTACTTTTACGATTTTTTTCGATTTTTTGGTGCCATTTGGGCCAATTCTGACCAAACGGGTGGGCTACAACGTTCATATTATACATGGACATTAAGGTTATGGTGATGTAGTACATTTTGAAAGAAAAAGTTGAAAAAGTTAGCCAGAATCTATAGAAATAAAGCTTTTAATATAAGTTTTTTGATTTTTTGTGCGATATTTTCGTGCCATTTGGGCCAATTCTGACCAAACGGGTGGGGCTACAACGTTCATATTAAACATGGACATTAAGGTTATGGTGATGTAGTACTTTTTGAAAGAAAAAGTTGAAAAAGTTAGCCAGAATCCATAGAAATAAAGCTTTTAATATAAGTTTTTACGGTAAAAAAATACCAATTGACAAGAAACAATAGAAACTTGACAACAATCACCTACAATGCGTAGGCAACAAAACAAAGCACTTGCTAAAGTAAAGATATCCCACGCAAACTAAAAACTTTAAAAAGCTCATCCATCAACGCGGCGGGACTTTAGCGTTTTCCTAGTATTAATGCACTAAGGCTATTCGAGACGATGAGTGGTGATAGATGAGGATGACTTAAGAATAGAAGGGAGGAGGGGAAACCCGGTACCGGCACGTAGCCTACTCCTTTCGAAAAGTACCAAGGGGACCAACGACTTAACGTCCCATCCGAAAGGACGGTGTATCCTTGACAGTCATATAGGTTCCTCCACTAACCCGGACTGCCGAGCAGACGACAAGGAGAACGAAGCCGTTACACTAGCTCTCGAACCCTCCATCTGTTCTAACCAGAGGTATACGTGAGTTTCAGGATAGAACGGACACCCACTCTACCCCTGACCACGCCCGAAGGCAGCTAAACTTCGGTGTTCGAGTGGGAACAGGCTGAACGACGTAAACTAAACCGCTGGCTGAGAGAATGATGACCTTCTTTTTTCTAAAGCACTAAGGCTAATCGAGACTACGAGTGGTGATAGATGACGATCAAGGACGATAACAAAAACTAGGGCTGTGCGGGTGAAGGTTTTGACACTCGGGTCGGGTACGGTAAAGACGACCGTTATAATATTGCATGTTAAAATGAATCATGGATTGAACTAGTGAAGCAAGAAAAAGCTGCTAACTTTTCCCTTTAGCGGTTAAATTCCGTTTACATTTCTATTTATATAGTTTAATTAAGACATTACATTTACACTGTAAAAATAAAGGCCTCACTATTATAAATAAGGATTACTCAAAGATTTAAAAAAAAAAAAATTAATTGGATGAGCGAAGCGAAGACTTCAATTTCACTGACCCCCAAAAAATTTAGCTCGGGTGTTTTTTTTTTTTTTTTTTGTTTGTTTTTTTGTCTGTTTGTTCGCTCTCTACCGGGCAAACGGCATATCCGATCTTGATGAAAATTTGACAGGACCTTCGAAATCTCTGAACTTAGAGGTGTATTGTTTTTGGGTACAATCGAAGAAATATTTCTCATGAATATCGTACTTTTACGATTTTTTTTCGATTTTTTGTGCGATATTTTCGTGCCATTTGGGCCAATTCTGACCAAACGGGTGGGGCTACAACGTTCATATTGTACATGGACATTAAGGTTATGGTGATGTAGTACCTTTCGAAAGAAAAAATTGAAAAAGTTAGCCAGAATCTATAGAAATAAAGCTTTTAATATAATTTTTTTATTTTTTGTGCGATATTTTCGTGCCATTTGGGCCAATTCTGACCAAACGGGTGGGGCTTCAACGTTCATATTATACATGGACATTAAGGTGATGGTGATGTAGTACCCTTTGAAAGAAAAAGTTGGTAAAGTTAGCCAGAATCCATAGAAAAGCTTTTAATATAAGTTCTTTACGGTAAATAATAACAAATTGACAAGAGACAATAGAAACTTGACAACAATCACCTACAATGCGTAGGCAGCAAAACAAAGCATTTGCAAAAGTAAAGATATTCCACGCAAACTAAAAACTTTAAAGAAAGCTCATCCATCAACGCGGCGGGACTTTAGCGTTTTCCTAGTTAAATTAATTAAATTTTATAATTTCAATATAAGAATATTGTTATGATTAATTTCGTTATAATATTTGGATTTTCATTAAATGACATTTTGAATAATATATAGGATAGAAATTAAAAATTGGCTGGACCGGCACCTCCACCATACCCCAAAATAATATTTTTGTATTAGTACCGTACCTGAAAATCGTAAATCGAAATTTTGGCTTTGGGTACTCGCACACCACTAGAAAAACCCATGCATTACGCAGGATTCGAACCCACGTCCTCGTAGAGCCATACGTTTCTGACCAGCGCCCTAATCGTATGTGCCACCGCGGTCACGTGACGGGGAGAGTACATTGTAGAGGGAAGATATATATATTAAACTATCTAGACCTGTGGCATTCAATGTTCGGAATGTATACAGAGGTACCCAAAACAGGGAGCGAAGCTACTACGAGAAGAAGAGTACAACGCTAAAGTCCCGTCGCGTTGTTGAGCGAGCACCGGTACGTGCAACACGACCCGAGTACGATATTCCCATAATGTTACATACCAATAAGTCTTTAAGGTCTTGACCGATTTAGCTGAAAATTTGTAAAATAGGAGAGAATGGATAAAATCCACTGCCATCTAGAGGACCTTGACATCATTTCTTTGAGAAAACTATTTTAACTCTTTGATAACAAATAAAACACTGCTTCCTCGATAGTATTTTGATTACTTCTAGGTGGCAGTGCATAGTGACCAGAATTCTCGTGAGACTTTTCGTTGCCATGGTAACGTTACTTTTGTTAAAATGTAATTTCTATCTACACTGCTTAAGGTCTTGACCGAATTAGCTAAAAATTTGTAAAATAGGAGAGAATGGTGTACTTATTGACCCTGCCAAATGTCATAACGATCGGAACATTAAAAAAAAAAAAAATTTAACCAACGATCGTATTTTGTTCAAAAACTATACAGCAACCCGCATAGGTGGTATGTACATGTGTGCAAAATTTCAGGTCGATCAGAGAAACGGTGAGACCTGTACCGAAGCAGTAACAGAAAAAAACAAAAAAAAACAAAAACAAAACAGACATTCGAGCCATAAGAGTCAAGTGGAGACGCTCGCTACGCTCGCTCAATAATAAGTCGAGAATTGATATTGTGGTGGAGGTGCCGGGTCTTGTATTTTCAACCCTCGCGCAGGGTTAGCCTCTCCCACCTCCTTTAACCCCAGGGAAAAACATTCTGTATCATCCATGTTGAAGGGTAATGCCAACAACAAAACGTTGAGGCACGTTGCCTACTCCTGACCTTAACTGATACTCCTTCAAAATGTTAACAACTTTACAAAACGACTTTTTTCGTAAAGGAATGAAAATGTAAAAAAAACTCCATGTGGTAAATAAAGAATGTGGATGACGTCATGACAACGAGTACTTGTACATCAGCGAGAAAACCAGTTCCATTTGTGGCAAGAATTGCAAATCACGAGTAGCATTGAGCTTGTTATGTAAGTACATCCTTGAATGAACGCAATAATACCAGGAATACACGTAAAGCAATTAAACGATAGCACACAGAAGAACTATACAAACCTTATCACGAGTAGCATTGAGCTTGTTTGTAAGTACATCCTTGAATGAACGCAATAATACCAGGAATACACGTAAGCATGAAACGATAACACACAGAAAACTATACAACCCTTATCACGAGTAGCATTGAGCTTGTTAAAGTACATCCTGAATGAAGCAATAATACCAGGAATACACGTAAAGCAATGAAACGATAACACACAGAAGAACTATACAACCCATCAACCAGCGAAAATACATTGGAAACACAGCATATCATATCGTGTGCGTGTGTCCTAGTTTGCATGAAGAAGATTTTTAAGCGAGCGAAGCGAGCGTTTCCATTTGACTCTGCCGGAAAAAATAGTCACTGTTTTTTTTTTTTTGTTTGTTTGTTTGTTTGTTTGTTTGTTTGTTTTTTGTTTGTTTGTATGTCTCGCGATAACGTTCGAACGGAGGCTCGGATCGAGTTGAAATTTTCACCATCCGCAAGCTTTGTTCTCGATTGAATGCCATTAGTTTTGTGGCAAAATCGTTCAAAAAGTTAAAAAGTTACATTAAAGTTAATCGAAAGTTTTTTTTAAAACTCAACGGCGACAAAATCTGAGATAGCCAAATCATTTAGAATGTCCGTCCGGTCACGAATATGTTAATTTTATTTTGATCCGATAAGTAGTGTAGATGGAAATTACATTATAACAAAAGTAACGTTGCCATGGCAACGAAAAGACGCGCGAAGTTTCTAATGCACTGCCACCTAGAAGTAATCAAAATACTTTCGAGGAAGCAGTCTATTAATTGTCAACAAAGAGTTTAAAAAGTTTTCCCAAGGAGTCAAGGTCCTCTAGATGGCGGTGGATTTTAAAGTAAAAATTTAAACACGGGTTTACCCAAATACCTTGGCAATAATAAATAATACTGGAAACGCGAACGTCGTTAATTTTTAAATTTAAAAAAATGTGCAATGTGGGTCTAGCTATAGCACGTGCTCGCTTATCAACGCGTCCAACTGAGCGTTTCCTAGTATAACGAAATAGGGGTAGACATTGGCGTAACTATCGGGGGGGGGGGGGGGGGGAGAGGGGTAGTACACAAAATTTTCACATACAATATCACTCAACAAACTGTAGAATCTCAAAAAGAATAATTATAAATCAATTAATTTGAACATACTGATGTGTTTTATTTCATAATCACTTGTTCCATCTTAATAATGACTGTGTTGGTAAAGTCTGATCAATCTTCCTTTCTAGTTTTATTCCAATCAATTTTCTATAGCCTCTACTTTCATTAAATTGTATTTTGTAAGTCTGAAATTTGTCTGGACCGGCACCTCCACCAACAACGTTTGTAAATCCTGGACCGGCACCTCCACCATTAACGTTTGTAAATCCTGGACCGGCACCTCCACCATCCCGCTAAAATATATTTTGTTGTTGCCCGAAAGACGTTTATCTTCTTTGACTATCGTTTCGTCCCGACCAAAATAGCAAACATAAGTCGTCTAAATGGCAGGACCTATATATTAGTGGGCAGTTCTGTCTTGTTTGGGATATTCTGATTTTGTAATCTAAACAATAAAACAATAAAATAGGGGCACTAAAATGGGCAGAGTCCAAGTACTCATCACACTTAGCACAATGACACCTACCTACTTTAAGTTTATGGATTTGAATTGTTTACTTTAATCACATAGTGTAATTACTTGCTATATGTACATGCACTAGTTTTATAATTTGTATATCTTTGTGTTGTTTACTTGTATGGTTATTTGTTACTTGTGTAATTTGTATTGTGCTTGGTTCAACAGAACAAAGGGCAAACTATAAAATAGGACTTTTATTTTTCTTACCTCTCAGCGATGCTGGCGTTGCCCTTGACCTCTAGCCCGTCGTCCATAGGCTGGGTCATGCTCCTCCTCAGAGGAAGGGCCTCGGTGGGGACCGAACCCAGGTCATCCTGGGCACTGCGTGACGTCACCGTCGTCTGGCTGTGGCTCTTCGACAGCGAGACTAGCGACGCTGAGTTCCTGCGGGGAGGGAGGGAACCATTAGCAACCAACAGGTAGACACAGAACAATGAGGAATGAATTAGAACAATTATTATCACTGAAGTTCCACGCCCAGCTAGAAGGTTGTCGATATTGTCGCTAGGAGCGTTCAGTTTATTACGAAACAAGACGCGTACGGGAGAATCGAACACACAGGGTGAAGCTAGTCGCCTGAATAGCGTCGACTGGAACAACGTCGACCACCTCGTGTGTAGTGTACTTTCTTGTTCCTCCTAACCTTTACTTCTTGTGCAAGGCCTGTACAAACGAGGTGGTCGACATTGGATATTCCTTATCGTCTCATATTTATGCAACTTGGCTAATCGAGACGAAGGGAGGGACGTAAGGGATGACACGGGGGGACAAGGGGTGGACAGGCCTGTGCTGGTCAGAACCAGCCACAAGCGTATGGGGAGGGCAGGGGTTCCCCCACGTCGTGGTCGTCTCCGTCTGTGTCATCATCCGTCCGTGTTGTCATTGTCGTCGCCGTCGGGAAGGTAGTCAAAGGGAAGGGCAAAGTTCCCCGACGACGACCCAGAGCTCGCCATTAGTTTCAGGGAGAAAAACTCCCCTCCCCTCATCACGGGCCAAACCACGAGAAGGTTGCGAGTTGGAATTTGATGGCCCCGAGGTGGTCGACGTTATTCCCGTCGACGCTGTTCAGCGTCCCCATGAACCCTTGCGTTAGGAACAGAACGTCGAAGAAGAATAAAAAAATAAAAGAATACGTTCCTTTCCATTATTCAAATCTTGTTAGTAGCGGAGGTGCCGAGTTTAAGAGGGATATAAAACTAACCACACTATGCTCGTACATACGTCTCGTTGTTGGTGGAGGTGCCGGGTATAAAACTAACGTAAGTTGGCCCCGCTTTCTGACCACTAAGGTCAGCCTTATTGAAACGCAATATCAACAAGACGTATCTAAATCAGAGGTGTTGTTCGGTTTTTATCGTGAGACGTGACTCACGCACAGATGGACGGACCGAAGAGTTATGGAGACTTGCTCCTACAAACATCATCATTGAAGGTACGTGTATCTGTATATAGCATTTTCAAGATCATTTTATAGCGTTTTGTAGAATCTACAGTAAAAAACTTGTGTATGAAGTTTTTTTCATATTTTTATTTTGAAGTTATACCATCAAGGTTGAATTAATATCAACTGAATAAAAATGTGTCAAAAAAATTATAGATACTATGTAAAATAAAATAGGACTGGAAAACCTTAGTTTAAATTTTTAAAAAGCACTTTTTAGCATCTATATTCGTATTTCCAATCATCATTATCTGATTGCACGTCCAGCTCTGCGTAGGGTCGGCATTGAAGGTGGGCCTCTCGATCCATTCAATATATTAAATAACAATATTTTATACAGGTAGCATTGACGCATTCAGAGACATCTGCTCTTCTTTTAGTGGGATGTATTGAGCAACAATTTGTCGGAAGTCTCGTTGTAATAAAGTAACTGCTAGAAAGTCACCATTTACACTGACCCTATGTTATTGAATTCAAACCTTTCCTAAAATAACGAAACCCACACATAACTGGAATCTATTACCAAACAGGAAACTGCGAAAAACTAAAAAAAAACTGCCAGATTGTTCCTAGATAACATCACAAGTGTCATAGACCCCTATGAAACACGTATTGAAACATTCATCTGATAATTTTGGGGAATTACAAAACACTCGATATTGTAAATCATTACTTTTCACGATACATTATTGGAATTGCGACCGAAATAAATTGTACTTGTAGCTGCATGCAACGGAGACTAACACCACATACGACTAATTACATAGAGTACAGTGTATGTACAACTAACTAGGAAAACGCTTAAGTCCCGCCGCGTTGTTGGATGAGCGTAATTGGTGCATTGAGCTGCCATGTGTTATGCGGATTTACTGTTGTTCTGTGAAAAAATCATTACTAAGTTGAAGATATTTTTAAAATTAAATTAAATTTAATAAAACATTAAATTTAATTTAATAAAAAATTAACTTCAATTTTAATTTTTTGTAATGATTCGTAATTTAAAAAAAGGAAAAAATCGTAATATTGAAATTTTCATAAGAAATAATTATTCGATTGCGCACAAATTTTACACGAATATATTAATTCATAATATTAAGGTTCTGTAAAAAAAATCATTACAATCGATAAAGCATGTAGGTGTTATAAGCTGGAGAAATTTTAAAAATTGAAAAAAAGGCGTAAAATTGCGATTTTCGTAAAAAATATTTTTTGATAACGCTCAAATTTTACACGAATATATCAATTCATAAAATAAAGGTTCTGTGAAAAAATCATTACAATCGGACAAAGCATGTAGGTGTTGTAAGTCGAAGAAATTGTAAAAAATCGAAAAAAATCGTAAAATTGCGATTTTCATGAGAAATTTTTTTTCGATTGTGCTCAAAAACGTGGCAGTTCTAAGTTCAGAGATTTCGAAGACCTCCATAAAATTTCATCGCAATCGGAGTATCGGTTTAGCCGGAATCGTGCTAACAAACAGACAAAAATACAAAAAAAAAAAAAAAAAAAAAAAAAGAAAAAAAAACATTCCGGATTTTTTTCTCCAGTGTAGTGAAATGGAATCTTCGCTTCGCTCGCTACGCTCGCTACGCTCATCCAATTACGTCAAGTACAGTGCAATTACTTCAGCTCCAGCCTCGAGGGAAGCGCCACTCATCGGATAATTAAATTGCTTTACTCTTTGAAATGTAAACAGCGGTAATGGAATTACGGATTTAAATTAATTGGAAATATAATATTATTATATACTTCGTAGTTGTCTGCTGTAGGCGGTACAGTCCTGCACAGAAGTAAATACAGAGATAAACCAGGAAGCTTTATAGCCGAGTGTATATTATAGTATCCTTGGTTATAGCTATATGCGTTCATAATGGAATACAGATATAAAATATTGTCAGCTATGCATTTACTTCACTTTTCATTTCATTCATTTAACTGCCACTTGCATTTCATACATCTCTGTAGCAAGTTACGAGCTTCTACACAGTCTTGGGCACGTTCCCCCAAAAAAGGAACTTTGAAAAGTAAAGTTACTTCTGCCTAAAAAGGAACTGAGACGTTCCTCGTTCCTCAAAAGGAACTTAATTCCTTTCAAGTTCCTTATACCATCACTGATTTAAACAATAATGAATATGAAATGAGTTAATTTATCATTACTCTTATTTATTAAAGTGAGTCCCAGGCCATCTGACGAGGGTGGCGCCATTTTCGAAAACACAAGATGTCACATTGATATTTTTCATACTGCAGTTTACGATATCAGGTACTGGAATTCGACGGGATTACGACGGCGAAAGGAACTTATAAAGGAACGTTAAATTCGTTCCAAGTTCCCACGAAATAGTAACTTTGACGTTACAAGTTCCTGATCTAAGAAAAGGAACGCGTTCCCACAAAAGTTCCTGAAAAAGGAACGCGTTCCGCGGAAAATGCGAGAGCTTCAAGAGTAGATGAGCTGCAGTTAGCAGCACACGCACGCGGTAGAAGAAGTGAAAGATAAGGACAAACGCAACACGCCACCCGGCACACATCTCACTGTTATCTTTCATGTGTGTGCACATATTATGACTAACGTGGTGTCAGAAATTCTCGAGGAAAACCTTGCGCGTATTTAAATATTTACACACGTAAAACTGTACACCGTTCTGAAAAAAGCGACTAACTATCCACACACTCACGGCGATACAGCCAGCTCGTATCGTATCACAGCCTTCTAGATGCTACATGTTCCCGCCAATATCTTCTTACGCTCACCGATCAAACTAATCTCCCACCAGAGCGCAGAACGATCGGGGGTTGGTCACAGTACTGTTGTCTGGACGATGATAAAATAGGAATTTTTACAACAATTTGAAGGCAGTGCATTATTTTGTGGAAGGTGACAGATTTCCCATCAGAGTGCAGAACGATCGACGTTTGGTCACCGCGATGTTAAGAGTCCTGTGACCAAACCCCGATCATGCGATCCTGGCGGAGAATCCTGGCGAGGCAGCTTGGCGTTGCCCGACTGAGCAACGCTCCATGTGCGTAGAGCTATGCACCTTGGAGGGTATTATCACCATGTGCGTCCGACGTGGAACTATGCAGAAGCACCTGTAGAGGGGACTTGCGTAAGAGTAAGACGGGTTGAGCATGCTTGATGATATTATAATAGTGAGGGTTTACACGTTCTTAAGCTGTATATGACGCTGTAGGTTTAGTGTGAGCTCCAATATCAGTATTTCCCTCCCTCCTAGGCTCCCACGGATATATGTTTACAAATACTTTGAACCTTGTCTGGGTTATAGATTTTTAAACTCTCTTATCCAGTAGATAGCAATAGTATACCACTAACCTAGTAAGATCGCTACCATGTATGGTGTTGGTACAGCAGACCGAGGCCTTCGATATCATATACCACACAGACAGACAGACAGACAGACAGACAGACAGACAGACAGACAGACAGACAGACAGACAGACAGACAGACAGACAGACAGACAGACAGACAGACAGACAGACAGACAGACAGACAGACAGACAGACAGACAGACAGACAGGCTGAGGTATTGAGGTCGGTACAGTGTTGTTGCATGAAAATGACACATTAGGACTTGTATTGTACGGTACGATTTGTAGGTATAACAACATACTTGGCGAGTTGTAGATGAAGATGAAGGGCTCTTAGTCACGTGCTTTGGACCTGCACCTCGAGCATTGAAGATGTTTGTTGGCCAATGATTGCGGAAAGTGAATCAAGTTGGATAATGTGACAGAAACAAAAACAGGTGTGATAGTATAATCTTACCCATAGCCGGTCATTACTACGTCTCGCACTTTGCGGGGAACCAGTTAGGTTAGGGGGTTAGGTCAGGGTAGGAGCCTCGAGCGAACTCGTACAGTAGTAATGTCCCGCCGGGGGTAAAGATATTCCAATACACCGAGCCAAAGAAAACATCATCTCCTTTTTGCATTTTCGACCTCATTCACTGAATCTATTCTTACCAAGGCTTCCATCACATGTATTCGCCTAATGTCAGACGCTAACCTTGGAAAGAACTATCGTACACGAGGCTCCATGCCAGCAATGAGTATTTCCGTCAGTGAATGAGGAACTGAGGGAAAAACGTGATGTGTATACGTCACGTGCAGGAGTTTATGGGCAGGGTACAGAAGAATGCCGTCACTCAAAGTCACAACTAGCTCCCTGCCTTTCTTGGGACGGACTCAGTAGGTCAGGTTCAAGACAATCCAACCCATTACGATGACTTTGTTACTAAACGTTTGTATTACCACGGTTAGATTAGCTCCGACCACCGTATTATTATAAAAAAAGATATATAAATGTCCGTTTGAAAGTCGCTTGATCGCCGAGTCCGTGAAACATGCACATCCAGTCTACACCACGATTCGGTCTCCAATTATTACCCCAAATTTACATTTTTGAAGGCATGTGAATGTCAAGATCATAGAACCTCAAGCTTTGGAAATTATACTACAAAAGTACCTCTTAAATGGCCTGTTTACGCCAGTAACTAAAAACGGGTTTGAAAAGTGCTTTAATCGCGCCAAGCTTACATTCTAACATGAGATTCTGGTGCAAACCAGAGTCCATATATAGGACAATAGTTAGAGCTTCAAAGTGGTTCATTTCAGACTAAATCCTTGCGATGATCATCAACAATCTGAACGCATTAGTGCTATCGAGACGATGTGTGGTGACGAGGCTGAAGACGCAGACGAACCCTGGTTTGTTCAATGAGCCACCGCGGTCGGAGCAGGTTCGTGGGCCGCATTAGTGCTATCGAGACGATGTGTGGCGACGAGGCTGAAGACGCAGACGAACCCTGGTTTGTTCAATGAGCCACTGCGGTCGGAGCAGGTCCGTGGGCGAGCGAAGCAACATTTGAATGAAAGATCAGCCAATAAAAGCTATTAGTTCGAAGTGACCGGTTTAAATACCAGTTTATCGTCTTCCTATGCAGACGTGCTGGCACAGAGGCTACAGCTAATCATTATGTTGATGGCAAAGCAATATCGAGGGAAGAGGCCTACGCAGGTTGATCAGTTAATTAGCTCTCTACGTTAGTGGGCATGCAATTTTTATACTCAAATTGGTGAAAAATGGCTTTTTGATTAACTTCGTAAATCGATTTTAAACCCACCTGATTTTTTATTTCACACATAATATACTAGAGAACGAGAGCATAGTGGCAATCTAAAATAACCATTTATGAGTAATGTTTTGAAATTTGACAGATAAGAAATATACACTCAAACACGCAAATACATAAATCCTGAAATTACACATCTTCTTGATAATCGGCATTAACCACATGCCCAAATTACAAAAAAAATAATCGTAGTAGTTAGTGTATGAACAGAAAAGATATATAAACGAGAACGTCAATGACAGTAGTTATTTTCACTGAGGAAAATCCTGAAAAGTAATGGGGCAATGTTATTTCTCATGGGAGATTTTTGCTTATAGCTCGCTCGAAAAATTACCAACATTTTATAAAAGTTCCCGTTTATGGAAACCAATATTTGTTCCTTTACTCTGTAAATTCATAACTAATTCGCCTGCATGAAATGTATTATTTTTAGTTTAGCGGGTGACTACCCCTTTTAGACGTCCCCCCCCCCCCCACACTAATCCGCTGTGTTCCCTGCTTCAGATCACATGAAAGCTCATGGAAAGCTTGACACGTCTTTCTCAGATACTGACACTGCATGTTTGGGTGTGTTCAATTAACATCTCCCAGTCCGTGTTCCAATACCTGGCAACCAGCTGTGCAAATCCCTTGATATAACGAGTAAATAAACACGGCCATTCCTGGCGCCCACATAATAAGAAGGACAAACACGGCTACACCATAAACATACCTCATAAACTACATTCATGAACAGAAATAAGTCGAGGTACAGAAAAATAGCATGTTCATTATTGAACATTTATCATTTATTTTGTCAGTATTGTGCAAATTTGGAGTATTTTAGCATCTATATTTTCAAACTTCATTAGAATACATTGCTAAATTAAACCTTAATATGTATGAAAACCGTACTTTTAGCGTTTCTAAAAATATGTGTTTATTAATAAGCTATAATTCCTAAACCGCATCGAGCTGTTGCTGGACATTTTCTTCCAGACACATATAAAATATGTCCAGTAAAGTTAATTTGATACTGGCGGTAGTCTGACCATGGAGCTGGACAAAGATAATCACTTTCCTCCGGCATGCACTCGTGCAGACTCGTGCAGACGAAGCTACTCCGAGTGCAACGAAACGCTCCGGTGAGATCACGACGTGGTGGTCATGACGACAGTGACGTCAGCGGGCGAGGCTACTGGGTAGGATGTCAACTATGTCTAGGAGGTAAATTACATGTACGGTACCACGGACATCTCACAAGACTAAGAACCAAATTCATAGTCGTCCCAATGGGAGCCCCTCGCCGCTCCGTCTTTGGGCTCCAGACCGTTAACGGCCATGCTTTACGTACGATTTCTAACACCCTTTGCCTTGGGCTTTCAATGGGTCGACCAATGGGTCGACTATGAATGCGGGTCTCAATCCCAGCAACAACCTATGTCAGTCAAAGTAGTTAGCCACAAACATGAATTAACAACGATCAATCAGCGCTGGACGTGACACGACATGACTGTTAGTTACTACGCGTGCTCTATCGTCTACTTGCGTCGCTCACTTGTGAACTGTGACTAACAGATATTGTGACTAATTATAATCGCTATCAACGCACTAAAACCCACCGAAGCTAATCAATGTTCAATTACTTGTCGCGTGTGTTTTATTAGAGATGTGACGATATTTTCAAGTCTGTATTCCGAGTAGGTGTATCCCACAGTTGCAGACGAGTTGCAGACGCCGGCAAAGCAAAGATCAGATACATATACCCTTGCAGTTGGGAGACAGCAAAGAAATAGTTTGCAAAATCAACAAAATTGCACAACAATAAGATTTTCATGAGTAAAAATGTAAAAGGTACGAGGCAGGTCTAAGTTAAGAGATTTCGAAGGGTTTTCGAAAAATTTCACCAGGATAAGAGTAGCCGTTTGACCAGTAGAGAGCAAATCAAACATCCACACAAATCCCAATTTACAAAATATGAAAGCATTTTCTAGTTGGTCAAATTGATGATGATGATCAATACAAAAATACGAAGAAAAAATAAGACGATAATTGTTGGTTGATTTGGATTAAGGGCGCGTCAACCGTTAGTTCATAATGCGCCACTCTAGCCTAAGGGATATGGGGAGGAGGGGCCCATGCTGGTCAGAACCAGACACGGGTAGGGGGAGGAAAGGGGGGTTCTTACGTCGCGGTCGTCATCGTCACAGTTCGTTATGTCATTGACATCGTCGTCAGGGAGGTTGTCAAGGGAAGGGGGAGGTGTCCCCGACGACGATTGCCAGAGCTCGCCTCTAGTTTCGGGGAGTAATATACTCCCAAAAATACTAGCTGATGTTTGCGAGGTGGTATCTAGTGAGGACGAGGCGTCCATCATACGAAGCAACACTTTTCAGATAACTGTACAGAACACTACGATCATCTGATGAATAGGTTGAGCCGGGACGCGTGGTGCGATGTGTGGTTGTGTCACCACCTACACGGGCCAGGTTGCTGACTTACTACAAGAGTGTTGCCTCCAAACTAGGCGACCTGGGAGATTCCAATACGCCCATAGGGCTGCCATGGCGCGATACACTTGCTCATGGCGACTGAGCTCGGGGACCCAAATTTCACATACATTCTGGACACTTTTGCTCCTCGTCCTCCAATCTTTGGGGGGTTGTTTGCAAAGGATGTGAACATAGAGGGATCAGATAACGTTTCAACATTTTGAATCATAGTCACCTTTACAAGCTTTGGAAGTAGCTCCAAAGAGTCAGGATGAACATCCTGCAAGGGTCAGGAACTAAAAAAGTTAACAAATATTTTGATAGTGTGCTTTAATTAGTGACCAACACACATTCTCACATATGACGATGACCCCGAGTAAAAAAATAAAAACAGTTGAAACGTTTTGGAATAAAATCTGGCAATCTTACTGGTTAAAATGTGCAGAATAAATTAATGGTGTGATGATATCAGGTAAATTAAAAAACAAATTAAATTAAAAAATTAAAACAATATTATCATCATCTTACCAGTTCAAAATAAACGATAAAAATCTCGTCCGCTATCATCAAAGTATTTTCTACCGATAGTTCAATCAGGGTCTCCATCGAGAATGTGCTGATGCTGATGAGATTGGCTAAGATGGAGGCGAGGACCAGCCATTAGAACCCACGTGATTGGCAACCCTGGGACTGTAATGAGTTGAATCTAGTTTCGCTCTGCCACGCCTTCAAAGCAAAGCAGCAGCCCGCGCAGTTCGAGGTGTCTGACTAGGGACCATTATAGAATAGGTAGGGAAGTAATGGGCGACAAATTCTACGCAATGTCAGCCCGATAAGTAAAATCACATTCAGCTTATATTAACATGTATAGTTTGTTATTAGTGTAGTTTAAAGTTATTGTAGTCTTGTGCAATGCCCTTATGATTGATAATAAAGCTGTCAAAATTTCAAGTTTGATAGATAAACCAAATACGAATTATAATACACAAAACATGAAAACGATATTTATTGAGTTCAGAAAACTAAACAAGAGTTCGATTTTTAGTAACGTTTGGCAACCAATGCTTCCTGTTTATATTCGGAATGACATGTATGTTTATAGCGGTCTATTGAGAAACTCGATCTCCCACGTGACTATTGTAATAGTTCCATCATTTCAAATGTAAAGTTCGATAAGTCGATTAGTATCGCTTGACAGCAGGGTTTTCTATAGGTCTGGAGTTTCGTGGGTGATGTTTTCTGTGCCATGGGTTCGATCTCCACAATGTTCAACGACAATCGCTCGATTTCAATAGTTCCATTATGCATGGATAGATTATTCTGGTTACACAGTTCGATTGTTGGAATTGATTCGAATTCAATTTGAATAGTTCGATTATTCGCTTTGTATCGTTGGCGAGTATTTGACAGGTGTGCAGTGACTCGAGACACGCCCGGTTGAGTTTTACAGTCCACATCCAAGTTGTTTAGAAACGTGTGGATTTAGACGATGAGTGGTGATAGATGAGGGTGACTAGAAGGGAGGAGGGGAAATCCGGTACCTACCGGCACGTAACCTACTCCTTTCGAAAAATACCAAGGGGACCAACGGCTTAACGTCCCATCTGAAAGGACGGTGTAACCTTGATAGTCATTAGTTAGTTCGTCCACTAACCCGAACTGCCGAGCAGACGTCGAGGAGAACGAAACCGTTACACTAGCTCTTGAACCCTCGGTTTGCTCTAACCAGTGATATACATGGTTTTAGGGCAAAGCGTTCACCCACTCGACCACGCCCGAGGTTGCTTAACTTTGGTGTTCGAGTGGGAACCGGCTAAACGACCTCGGCTAAACCGCTGGCTAGAGAAGTGTTGTGACAATGCGCGCATGCATGTGTTCTGCGCATGTACGTGCAGTGAGTTTGCACAACTGTCAGCTGAGTTTGACGAGAGATGCAACAGTTGGTTCACGACCACCCAGGCTTCCAAGACGAGTGATTTAAGACGCGATTACTGTCTAATTAGCATCACGCAGCTTCGCGCCTATATCATCACTTGGTCTCGTGCTATCAGTGCAGCCGTCAAACAGCCGCGAGGAAGCTCACTCAGTACTTCTTGGTACTCCAGAGAATCCAAGTTGGTGGACCTAGTAGAGAGTAAACTCCCGGGGGGGGGGGGGGGTCACGGTAAAATAGTGGGGGGATTCCCCCCTCCCTTCCTACGCGCCTGAGAGTAGAGGATCTAGTTTGTGGGTTTGACTCCCGTGGCAGAAACCCTAAATTAAGGAGTATTTTCTAAGTCCATGCAGAGAATGTTGGGATGAGACCTAAAACTCTGGACCTTACGATACATTCTTCGATATAATTTGTCTGAACATTTGCAAGACAGGTCGAATAATAAACAGTTTGTAGACGTCACTTTCTTTAGAGGAACTGTTTACTATATATCGTGGTATGCAAACTATACTCAATCATTTTTAATAAAAGAGTTTTAAGACTGCTATGTTGTAGTTACAACTTACAACTAAGAGATAACATGGTTTTACCAATCAATTCTCATCTCCCATGAGCTGCCAATAGAATGATTACGAGGAACGATGATTGCTATGTATTATTAGTTACTGGGCCTATGTCCGCAAAGAATTCTTGATTCAAAATGTTTTAGGGATGTGTAGAACTTACCCAGCGCCCATGAGTAGTTGTAATTGTCGAATTCGTATTTTTAAATTACCGGGACATGCCCGGGCAAAGCGAGAACAAAACACTATCTCTCCACGCAGTTTCCGGGACAGCCCGGGCAGAACTTTCTCTTCCCCAGCCAACTAGCCCACTGAGGACGAATGTACCAAACTAGGCCCCCCAACCCAGTTACAGTGTCAACACTACGCGTCCAGTAAGGCACCACAAACAAACAAACAAGCCCTGATTGATGCTCGAGTAGCAGAGTGACGTCAGAGAAAGTGTAAGTAAGTGCAGCGCTAACAAACAGGCCTTATAAAGCCTTGTGTTTTACTGCGAGCGAGTATTGGCCTAGTAATGGTCGGTCATTGGAGCGCAGCACAACATACACAGCACTAGGCTAATGAGAGAGCGGGTCTAATCACCAGGCATACTCAGACTGTATGCAAAACGTTATTGCTGCATGTTGGGAGAATCCAATCATTGCAAGAACACCAAGGGAAAGTATTTTAAAAAGTTAGGGTGCAAAGCTGTCAGTCTCACGATAAAACCGAACACGACCTCCGATTGCCATGAGTTTTTTTTATTATGAAAGTGCCTTTCAACAAGGATGACACAGAATGTGTTTTGCTACCCTGGGCGTGAGGGTGATGGGTACCCCCTTCCCCTCCCTCCCCCCACCGCCCATCCCCTCAGACCCCGCGTCCTCAAACGAGGACATTCAAGTTTCTTATTTCATTGCGGGTAAATAATATGGTTTTTCAATTTAACTACGAGTTTTTAAATTTGTTTTGGGTATCGGTATATACATATATAAAAATCCCCAATGCCAATGGTACGAATGGTACCTTTTTTGGAGACAAATAGACTTCTGCAAAAAACATCCAAAACAAGAAAATTCTGGTTTGTCCCGGAAATTTGATATATCTTTAGTATTGCAGGAATTTGAGATATACAAAATCAATTTTTTAAATCAGAAAAAAATCTAGTTTTAGGTATGCACTTAGAACTTTCATTTGAACTTAACATCTAGCTATAATTCAAATTCCAAAATTTCCCAAAATTCCTTAAAAATCATGATAAAAAATATGAAAAAATACTAAAATTCTTAGAAAAATTCCAAAATCAAAAACGGAAAAAATATAGTACTGAAAGGGCTAAGGTTTAAAGTTAATCATGTGCCCGGCACCTCCACCAAACAGGCGACGAACTATCTTAGGTGCAGCTTTGTCTGGACAACCCGGCGCCGCCACCGAAGAGATCAACGCACGGAGAATGATTTTATTTCCCTTCTTCAACGTCAAGATTTGTCTCATCGTCTCCACTAGCAATATTGCAAAGAAAGAACGGCGACAGCTGCTACAGAACGCTACATTCTAGATAAGGTATTAACACGAGAAGTGCCAAATAATCACAAAGGTGACGCATAGCTGTAATCATCACCTATCACCTAGGCTTGCACGCTGCACGCCCTCCTCTGACCTTGAGTCGCACCTGACACTTGGAACAGGTGGGGAGAAGTTCATTGACGATAGTGAGCGAGCGATAGACCGGCATTACTAGTGATTACACCGCCCCCTACTCGCAAGCGTGGGCACCGAACCGTAACCCCTTAGGAGTGGAGTGGTTGATGGTACACACGGACGAGGCTATGGTGGATCTTCAAGGCATAAAACAGGTGCACGATACATGATGCATGTTACACGGTGGCGTTTTAGATGCGCAATATTGTAAGTGCACTTTTACTTTATTGGGAGCTAAAAACAAACACGAAGATTCAATTGTGAAATGCATGTGGAAGTATATTTTGAATCACTCTTGAACTCGACAATACAATTTTGAAAACTTTTTTGGAAACGAAATTGTCTGATTTCAGTAAGCATCTGATTGAAATCGAAACAAAATTTAAATAGAAAATGTTCGTATTCAATGACACCCTGCGGGTACGCGATAGGGCATACTTTACTTGGAGGCATTAGGTTTGTTTTCAAAAAGTAAAACAGTTGTGGACTTGTGGCCTCATGTTTAGTTTTCCTCGAAAATTAAAAAGGAAATTGTACATGATTGATCAATTAACTGTACTTTTACATCAAATTAAAACACAGTTATAAGAATTATCTGTGGACAGAGAATGTTTAAACTAGGTTGAATTACCGATTGCTAACATAGACATTTGAAAATTAGCATACTTGTTTTAAAAGTGTATCTGTAACAGCTGAGGGCATGCGAGAAATGTAGATTTGAAAAACTCAGATAAAATAGACGAGAAATAAATTTGGTTAATTTCTTTGAATGTATAAAGTAACCTTCACTTCGTGATTATTCTAAACACACGTTTGAACTAACGAGTACTTCAGCCATGTTTCGTGATTGTGGGGAACACTTTCCCTTAGCCACAAGCGTCCGTGTCTCGCTGTATTACCTCAAACACGTAGTTTTATAAGTGCTCACCATTACAAACCTCGACGCGATTGCGCCAGAGACAAATATAAGTTGGATAACCAGAAAGTTGCGTAAAATAACATGTATTATACGCATAAGTAACTTGCAGTGTCAAAAACTCTGCAGTGCGATACCCGGTTTTTGGCAGTCAACTTGAATATTCGAGATATCTAATACATTTTCGCCACTACGGTTCATACGATTGGGGCGCAGGTACGAAGCGTATTGCACCACGGGACGCGGGTTCGAGTCCCGCATAGGCGTATGTCCTTCACCCTCATCTATCACCATCCACTATCTCGAATAGCGATGTTATTGTAATAATAGACACGTTATAAGCAATAAAATACAAAATACATTACTGCAAGTATGAATTTCTTTCTTTCTTGATCTTGCACTCGACTCCACTACTTCACTCCATCTGCTAATCACCAACTTGCATCAAATCATAAAGTATCACACGTTGCGACTTGACATATTCGCCTTCAAATGTGTCCGATATAGATGAGCAGAGAAGTTTGGCAGTAGTGGACAGATGTGAGAGTATTGCCTCGATTGAAAGAGGTCTTCGAAAATTCAAAATGATATACTTAAATTCTAGTTTTTAGTATTAGTTTCATTGTAGTTTACCTGTCCCATGACGGGACAGGTTGGTCAGTGTGAAGTTATGGATATGACCACCATCTTTAGCCTACATGGTTGAAAACTCCCCCATGAGATGCCTGCTAGTGCCTTGGTGTTCTAGCTAGAGGGCTTGGCAAGATCACGGACGTCTTGGTCTCCGCGTGACAGTGACAGAAGCAATGCATCCGTGAGATAGGTTTGTTTGTTCGGCCAACAACACTATTTGTTCAAGAAAATAAAGCTAACATTTATAATCTTTACTTTTCACACCAGCTGGAGAGAAGCTACCTTGGCCTGCAGTTGGCATACAGGACCTTGAGATGATAGGTTGTACTTGTAGCAACCAAGCCAACTAAAAGGTATAATGTACCCTATGGTCACCGACAGTGGTGGCTCATGGGTAACGTGATGGACTCTTATTCGGGAAGTCACAGGTTCGAATCCCACCATCAGCAGTCCTGACAAAGTTTTTCCTAGGTTATTGAGACCTCGTAAACAGCCCTAGGGCATTCCCTTCACAATTTGTTCGAACTACAAATTATCTAGTTACGGGTATACATCGCACCCTGGACAAGGTATCCCGTGAGAAAGTATTTTTCTTACCATATGGTTATCAAGTTCAAGTTTTTACCATCAGGAAAAATACACTTTTGCATCCTATTTCCTACCGACAGGTGAAGGTATATGTGTGCGGGTTTTGCTACGATAATCTTCCTTTACGTTGGCGATAACACCTGAACATTCACGACCAATGAACGAGAGTGTCGACAAAAGTGGCACCGTTATAGAATAGTACCCTAAATCAGCTAGAGTACCCTATCTAGAGTATTCTATACTTTTGAGAACGCTTGACCCTAAAGTACACTAAGAGCTAGAGTAGGGCCTACCGCCAACTACCTACCCCAGACCCCGGAGTACCCGAAACAGAATAGTTTTCGGTTCCCAATGCTTGGTGTTAGGGAGAAGAGTTTAGGCTGTGTTGCACAACTATATGCTAATCGAGAAGATCAATGGGTGTGTGTGAAGATGACAACCCGGGATATGAACCCAGACCAGACCTCAACCAGGTCGACCACGGCCAGTTCACCGGCTACATAAGAAACGCACGAACAAGAAGAAAACACACGTCAAAGAAATCCTCGTTTAGATTGAACTACGCATGTGTAGGTGTAAAACACAACGGCACCAACATACCTTCCCAGCCACAGCCTCGCACACTTGTTGCTCCTAGCGCGCGCGAGAGAGAGAAAGAGAGAGAGAGATGCGGACCGCGGCACTGTCGGGAGATCAGTGGACTGACTGGAGGATGCTGTGATCTGCGCGCGACGCAGGTGGCTCTGTGACGCAATCCAGCGAGCAGCAGCACACCCAAACTATCTCCACTCACTCACTCACTCACTCACACGTTAGTCAATCAAATTACAACGCCAACAAGATGGCTCACACAGCGACTACCAACTCCCGCCACGGTGCGCGCGTAAATACACACGCCAACAACAACAACACATCCTACGGAAATACAACTTGCACGTTTGTTTCGAGCATGTCGACTGAAAAGTAAAAACCACGTTTAATTGCCAGAAGGAAGCGATTAGAACGAGCCGAGCTCTGCCGAGGACGCCCGAGCCTCGACGAAGCGTCCACTATACTATGTATGATATGACGTAGGGCGTGGGAGATTGTTGTTGTTATACAACCATGACGACGTCCGATGATGAGACTCTCTCTCTCTCTCTCTCTCTCTCTCTCTCTCTCTCTGGCTATTGTGTCAGTGAGTGAGGAGAGCCAGTTTCATGACGAACGAGTTAAAATTAGTTAATTACGGTTATATAGACATGACCTAAACCCTATGAGATGACATAATTATCCATGCCGGGTTTATCCGTGTACTATTTGAAATAGCATAGGCATAATAGCTCAGCATAGCGTTATATAATATCTGTGAAAATCGTCGAAAATACCAATATGTTGATTAAAAGAGTTGTCGTAAAAGTTTGTACCGACCGGAACTCGATCCCAGAACTCCCAGTAACACAACGACAACAGTTTAGTAAAGATTTGTTTTTGTGTCCCCTATACCCGAATTGGAAAGAGCGTCGGTACGTAGAGCCGGAGGTTCGGGGTTCGAAGCCCAGTCGGGGCAAACTTTTTACAACAATTGCTATCATCAATACCTATGTCTCAAACCCTGTAATCATATACCTTCAATATACATAGAAACAAACAATTGTTTGAATTGAGCGACTACAAACTAATTTATTGGTGAGACGACGACGACGACGACGACGACGACGACGTGAATTCATATTTAAATTTCCCATAAATTTTACTTTTGCGAGAATGTCTCTCTACGTCAATATTTCCAACTACTTTCGGTCGTACATCCGGTTATATTTGGGCTTATTGTAAAGGATATGTCATCAGGAATGATAAAGAAAAGTAGCAAAATTTTTGTATCCATGAAGTTAGAGTCAATATTTCAAGACTTAGCCGTTCAAGTGTTTGATTAAGACGCCATTTTCTTTCCCCAAGTCCGATTTTCGCCGACTTTGTCATAGTTGTTTGTGATTTATTCTTTACACAATACAGTTTATTTCATTTTTGTACTATTTTTTCCCCCGGTTTGTGCATATTTCACGGTATATAAATGTGTACTGAGAGCTCTCCCTGCTTGAATGGTTGGGGCGCATGGCTCACACCAAAGAACATCCTTGTACCATGGTAAGACCCATGCGGGGCAATGCATCATCTTAGGGTTACTAGACTACTTCGCGAGAACTCTTGTTGCAGTCGCGTTGACGGTTGATGGACGAACATTTAGGGTTCATTGAACCACATTTTGTTATATCCAAACAAGTTTCAAAACAACGAATTTCACAAACACCGTGGAAATAATGTTATTCATTTAAACCTCGTGAATTGATAAATCTAAGCGAAGTCGACTTGATCGATATATTGTCAGCATCGCCTATAAAATGGTACTTAAGGGCGTAACCGCCAAGCACTGTATACATTAGCCAGTCTGTAGTCTGCAAAAAAACCAAGCCAGGTATTCACGGAAATAAACAATATTGAGAACGTGGGTAAAGTCGATCGCCCATTCGAAAACTAGTCACTCGATCGCCATAGTTTCCTGGAGGCGCGATGCTGATAAGAAAACAAGTTTGTTTGTTCGAGTCCAACACATTCTTGAAGCACAAAGCTAAATTAGCTTAGTGAGTGAAGACTCAATTTGATTAAACAGCAGAAGAAAAAAACGGATATTTTAATGTGTTGTTTACTAATCTTGGCACGATTTCGGCCAAACGGCTACTGCAGATAATGACATTTTCTGGAATCTGTCGAAACTTTTGAACTTCGATCAGCCACGATCATAAAATTCAATCGATTCTTTGCTCTCTACCATCTACATGACTATTACAACACTCAGACCTATAGCGTTTATTTATTTTTAAACGTGTTAGTGCTTAGTATCAATACAATCGCACTTTAACGTATGATTTCTTGAGTTTGATATAATTATTGTTATTGAAAATAAAAACAAAACAGCCGTTCAAGCTTATTATCCTTTGCCAAGCACTGTTTTATGACAGTAAATCAGTGTCAGCAGTCAATCAGCCGTATAATATCGTATTATTATTATTATTGTAAATAATAACATTTCAGAGTGTAATGACATTGATAATTGTTTTCAACGTAACTGACTGCTTGTCCAAAAATAATCAAACAAAACACTATTAATAAAAGCAAATGGAAACGAAATTAATTTAATGATTTCTCAATGTGCCAGAAACGCTCATCCATCAACGCGCGTTCGTAAAGTGGTCTGGTATAATAACATAATTATCTCGAGTACGTAATGTGTGTATTGTGTGGCTATGCAAGTGATAACGCTCCCCACACAGGTATATATTATATCAAGTGGCTGGCGGCTTATCACTAAACTACTGTGTGTTTACCTACACTACGCACCAGGCATGAAGACACGCACCTTGGCCATACAACTTACAGGCGGCGCTGTTTGTCGCTAATGATAATATCTTGTAATTACAACAATGAAACACAGATGGGACAATGGTGAAATTCCGGCAATAAAGTCAAAATAAATTAGTTTGTGTGCATAGTTGTTATAAACTCATTAGGCCAATAGCGATTTCTTATTATTTTGTCCCCGGTAATCAAATCAAAACCCTCATGATTGAGAAGACAGGAATTAAACATTTCGACCTATAGGCCTATATGCACTTTAACTATTCTGCTATTTACATACAGTTATGTGATTTTGATTATCGTATGGCAAGAGGGAGAAAGGGGATGTTTTCACGTCACTGTCGTCTTTGTCAACGTTAGTACCATGAAGTCGTCTAGGAGGTCGTCCAGGGGAGGGGGAGAGGTCCCCGATGACGACTGCCAGAGCTCGCCTCTAGTTTCTGGAGTAAAACACTCCCCTACTTACTATAACTGATGTTTGCGAGATGAGCTTTGCCTCTTTCTACCCGGGCCCAGACGGAGGTCAAAAGATTAATGAAACACTAAAGACTTACGGTGAATGCTGCGGGTAGTTACATCCAAGGTAAGGTGTGTGTGTGACTGTGTGTGTGTGTGCGCACTAAGTACGAAGTGTAGTTAGAAAGTGCGGCAGGCAGGTACGCAGCAGCCGCGCGCCAAGGGGCGGACCTGAAGACACGCTCGGAGGAAGATTCGCGTTCGAGTGGTTCCAAAAGCGAATTAGAACGCCAAACACTCTGGACAAGGTGGTACCTTTGTTTCGCTTCCTACTGCAAGAACAGTGCTCGGGAGAAGAAAGCGAACACTCGCGTATCTTTCTAAACATCTTGGTCCGGCCGGGGGCTCGAACTCTAACCGCCCCAACTCAAGGCCACGGCAGAAGACAGCCCGGGACGATTCCAACGAGAAGACAAGCAAGTTGACTGAATGAAAGAGGGGCCTTCATAATACCAGACAAAAACGTTTTTAAAATTTTGAGAGGGACATAACCTCAAGATGTACAAGATAACAGGAATATCGATCGACCTCACACGTGTAAGATGAAACGTACTGTTATTTATTAACTAGGAAACGCTCAGTTGGACGCGTTGATAAGCGAGCACGTGCTATAGCTAGACCCACATTGCACATTTTTTTTATTTTAAAATTTGCGACGTTCGCTGTCCACAGGGCCATGTTTCCAATATTAATTATTATTGCCAAGGTATTTGGGTAAACCCGTGTGTAAACCTTTACTTTGTGGATAAAATCCACCGCCATCTAGAGGACCTTGACTCCTTGGGAAAACTATTTAAACTCTTTGTTGACAAATAATACACTACTTCCTCGAAAGTATTGTGATTACTTCTAGGTGGCAGTGCATTAGAAACTTCGCGCGTCTTTTCGTTGCCATGGCAACGTTACTTTTGTTATAATGCGATTTCCATTTACACTACTTATCGGATCAAAATAAAATTAACATTTTCGTGACCGGACGGACATTCTAAATGATTTGGCCACCTCAGATTTTGTCGCCGTTTAGTTTAAAAAAAAAACTTTCGATTAACTTTAATGTAACTTTTTAACTTTTGAACGATTTTGCCACAAAACTAATGGCATTCAATCGAGAACGAAGCTTGCGGATGGTCAAAATTTCAACTCGATCCGAGCCTCCGTTCGACCGCTATCATGAGCCAAAAAAGCTGCACGACTTTCCGTTGCCATGGTAACCGTACTTTGTTATAATGTAATTTCCATCTACACTACTTATCGGATCAAAATAAAATTAACATATTCGTGACCGGACGGACATTCTAAATGATTTGGCCACCTCAGATTTTGTGTCCGTTTAGTTTAAAAAAAACTTTCGATTAACTTTAATGTAACTTTTTAACTTTTTGAACGATTTTGCCACAAAACTAATGGCATTCAATCGAGAACGAAGCTTGCGGATGGTCAAAATTTCAACTTGATCCGAGCCTCCGTTCGAACGTTATGGCGAGACATACAAACAAACAAACAAAAAAACAAACAAACAAAAAAACAAAAAAAAACAAAACCAGTGACTAATTTTTCCGGCAGAGTCAAATGGAAACCCTCGCTTCGCTCGCTTAATAAACAATAGTTACGTCTATCAATAATGTTCTTCAGTGAATACCAAAGCTATTGTTTTCTTAAATTATGTTTTGTTTGTTTAGGAATAATTCAGGATTTTCAGAAACACACAAATATCGCGGGTGGCAGACTTTTTACTTTATCTTTACTACTTTTACCAGCACGAGATATTTTTGAATATATAAGCATTTCATGAATTGGTTGTACATTTAACTCGGATATTACATTATTATCAATTCAAGTTAAAATCTTATTTTGACTGACATCAGCCCAGGTGATACGAAGCAGAAACAAACACATCCGTACTGTGAAGATGTTCAGACGAATATAACGAAACGCATATCACTTTCCCATCAGTTCTCCATCCTTCAATGAACTAAAACAACAGGTGGAAACGAGAGTTTGATAATTGGAAAGAGTGATTGAAAACTTAATTGCTTTCAATTCATCCTCCAACTGTGCTTATAATTATATTGTGTAGTCTGCGAAGAAATCATGGAGAGCTATTCGACATGCCGTTGATGCAGAATATATATGATGGGCTTGTGAAGGAAAGTTGGGGAATCCACCATGCGTCACAAGACAACATGTTACTAGTTACAACACCTGTTACAAGATGTGAAGTCTTGTGTACCGCCAACATTAGAACCAGGTGAAGTTTTCCTAGGATTCAACTCAACTCAGAAACCCAGTACACGAAGAGGTAATTGAACACACCACATCGGTTTTGACGTTTAGGAGGAAATTGACACTTGGAACGGGAAATATTCACGATTGAATCATATTTTGACTACAACAACTACGGAAGTATGTAAACAAAAGAACGTCATCGCTTCGCTGTGCGAGTCCACGAAATTCGAATTCGAATCCGAATCCGAATCCGAGTCCATTTTAGCAGATTCGAGTTTTCGAAGTATTCGAAAATTTTAATTTCCCGCCGTTTTCCCGCGTGTATCAGGAAGGCAGCAATGACTTTAAATAAGAATTAGGTCACGAAATTTCAACCGAAGCTTTTTTTCAAAGTTTTGGTGGAGGTGCCGGGTAGGTAGTCAAAATTAAATTAATCCTGGGCTCTTGGCTGGTACATATGGTGGAGAGGTCGTAAAGACCAATTTTGGGATCGTAATAATCGTTTGAAAGCGGGTAAGCTCAAAATATCGACATTGCACAAAAATGCATAATTTCGTAATTTTGGTGGAGGTGCCGGGTAGTCGAAATTAATCTGGTGGCAAAACTGTCAGAAACTTAGAAAACTTCGGCTGAAATTGAGCATTTACAACCATTAAAACTGATTCTCACTCTCATGTGCTTGTTTTTCTTTTAAATTAATCATAAATTGTCTTGGAATTTGTGATGGGCCCCTACTGATAATTTTAAACTAGTCATTTTTTGTGTTTTTTTTTTTAAGTTGAGCATTATCAAATTGATTTTTGCAAAATAACGAAAGATCGCGAATTTTTATTTTTAAGACGCAAATTTTTAAACTTAAAAAAAAAATTTGCACCTTTCTTAGCGATAGGCTACGCAAAATTCTATTGAAAAAGATTTGGATTCGTTTCGGACGATTCGGATTCGGATTTGAAATGAAAAACATGGATTCGCACACCCCTAATTACTGATAACAACGGAATCGTATCTAGATCTTGTCTTCAGATATTATAGGTTTGCGAAGAGAATCTAGAAAATCTTCAAGCGCAAAGTAGAAATAAAACCAATGCCATGGCTTTTGGCCATACTGCAGCTCATAGGGTATTTGAACGAGTGGATTTCTACACAATTCTAATGGTATAAATAAACTAAGGAATTCATTCAGTGGTTTTGATAATAAATAAAAAAACTTATTCGGTTAAGTATAATCTTATTTTGTTATTTACTATCATCAATTGAGTGGAAAATACGTCGACTTATGGCTCGATTTCATTGATGATAAGTAACTCTAGCTATAGATGTTGAGTAGGTTGACTGCAAATTGATGTTCATTTGCATACAATGATAACTGTATAAACATTAATCGTTAATCCAAAAGCATCGACGGCTAAATGTATTACAAGCTACAAATGTCCACATAATTATGAAATAAAGCAGATTGAAACGAACATTCAACTCGAAATTAACGTACAGACGGACGGACAGCATCATATGGGTCACGACTCTGCTTCGGCCGACATCTAGAACGCAACACTGATAAGACTATAGGCGGGCGCTGCGCCTTAGTTTCTTAGGCTACTGGTGTTGATATGCGCCAATAACCTAATTAACACCCAGTCCAAGGTCATTAAGAACACTAGGCTCTTGCGCAACCTTGACACCTTCAGCTCACTATCAATATAACGTGAACTCCGCGCAACCAGGGTGATCTAGACGATGGGGGGGGGGGGGGGCACACTTTTTATTTGACATTATGTATTTTAACTTTTATAAGGTTTTAGTCGGAAAAAACTCGTCAAAATACTCCAATCACACTCATAGAATCGACCGAAAATTTACGGGGCTGAGCGTCCCGGACCCGCATCAACTGGGGTGCTGCCCCCCAGACCCCCATTGTGCCCAATCGTGTATTTTACCCAGGAAAGAGCGTACATGATATATAATTTTGGGATAACACCGTAGTCTTATCAGAGCTAGCAATAAAGTTGGGCAATGGGGGTTGTGGGCTACAGTCTTGATGGTTTGGCCCAGGGCTAGTTTATAGATTATGCCTACGTCACGCAACTTATCTTAAGTTCTAGTACTAATTTAATTTATAATCAAATTATAGGCCACTATAATAAGTAATCTTCAAAAGAGTTGCAATCAAATAAATACATTTACGAAGGATTATCATTGTTGTGTTATTATTACTTATCATTATTAAAATCGGAGCGTCTTTATAGGTCATGGGCGGGGGGGGGGGAGCAAACGCCCCTGGCAGTGGCGTAACTATGGGAGGGGGGCGAGGTGGGGTGATTGCGCCCCAAAATTTGATCAGAGGATGGCGAAGGGTGGCCCACTAGTAATAAAAGGCCTATCAAGGCACAGTCCGTCCCCTTGTAATTCCGAGCCTCATTTAGTCGAGAGCGCCTTATTTATCTGCGAGCTTGTTGTCTACAGCTAGGATCGAAGTACTCAATTAACCCCGAGAGCTACGTGGGTGTGCAAGGGTGGGTGTGCAGGGGTAGGTGTTTCAAGGGTGGGTGGACTGAAGACAAACAGGCCTGCTTATAAATAGCAAAGAGTAATTAGTTCTCACAGGTTGTATTCAACGACTCGACGACGAAAGTAAACACTCCCACGCGTTCCCAGACACCTAATCGAATACAGTTGGGGAAGGTGGCAACAAATCTGACATTTTAAAGACGAAATAAATAAAGATGAAGAAATAACGTGAAATCGGTAAGTTTTAGCTCGATGGCCGAATAAAGACATATCGAGCGATGAAAATGTAAATCCTACTTGTCTTTATATTTGTTGATGGCAGCTAAGCAGAAGCAAAGTGCGGAATGAACAGTAACGAAAGGGAGGCATACCGTATGTCTCTACTGGAAGGCTAGACGCATGCGGGCACAGGAACCAACAAGTATCGTAAGGGGCTTGGAGAGTGAGAGACTACAAGGTTCCTACCTGTCCTTGTGCTTGTTGATGGCAGCAAAGCAGAAGCAAAGTGCGGAATGAACAGTAGCGAAAGGGAGGCATAACGTATGTCTCTACTGGGCGGCTAGACGCATGATGTAGATGCGGGCACATGGAACCAACAAATATCGTAAGGGGCTTGTAGAGTGAGAGACTAGAAGTGTTCCTATACCTGTCCTTGTGCTTGTTGATGGCAGCTAAGCAGAAGCAAAGTACGGAATGAACAGTAACGAAAGGGAGGGATACCGTATGTCTCTACTCTGCAGCTAGACGATGATGTAGATGGGGGCACAGGAACCAACAAGTATCGTTAGGGGCCGAGAGACTCCAAGTGTTCCTACCTGTCCTTGTGCTTGTTGATGGCCGCTGCCTCCTCCTGGCGCCGCCTCGTTCCTGATGATCCTCTTCACCTCCCTCCCTCCCGAGGACTCCCCGTCCGACGTCCCCGTGTCCGCTGAGGAGGACAGGTCCTCGCACACCCTCAGCACGTCCGCCAGCCTCTTCTTCCTGCCGTCGCCGTCGTTGCCGCGGTCCCTGTTCAACTCCTCGATCACCCTCTTGGGCGCGGCGAGTTTCTGCTCGAGCTCCTTGGTGAACAAGTTCCCGCGGTTCACGTTCTCCTTCTCCTGGATGTTGTTGTTGTTGTTGTTGCGGTTGTTGCGCGCGCGCTCCGCCTCCTTGTTGTTGTTGTTGCGCCCGTGCGCCTCCAGGATGCTGACGAGCTCGTGGCGCGTCTCTTCCCCCTCGACCTCCGCCTCATCCTCGCTGGACGAGGAGCGCTGGTCCGAGGCGGCCTTGAGGATGGAGCGGGGGGGCTCAGACTCAGAGGGGACCGGCTCGTCCACGCTCGCCTCCTTCTTCAGGACGCTCCTCAGCTCGGGGTCCGGGGTCCGGGCGCGAGCCACGGCAGCACCAGCCCCGCCAGGCTTCAGGATACTCTTCAGATTCTGCTGCGCGGTGCTCGAACATCCGCTCCTTGGCTGCGCGCGCAGACATCGTGCTACAACAACAACCAAACACCAATAAGACACAAGGGATGTAGGGTATGTAAGTAAATTATAGTTAGTATGAGTAGTTTTAGGGCGCTTTAACAGCTAAGATTATTTGCGCCTCCAAGATAAAACAATTTCTATAAGTGTGAGTTAACACCATGTGTACTTCTTTCCAAGTGGAGGAACGTAACGGGAGACGCGGGGGGACAAGGGAAATCTATTGATAAAAATACAAATTATAGGACATGTATAAACTGTAATCTTATTTATTTTTAAATTAGGTAGGGTATGTCTTAGCAACAAAGCAGTATAACGTTGTTACAACCATGTCAAATCTGACAGATCTCCTCCAATGTACAAACCAAAAGCAATTCCTTACTTCTGTTCAAGCCATTAATGTAAATCATTATACATATCTTATGAAGAGCGCTCAATTCTGACCAGAATATGTTGGAAACAGGTGTTTTTTAAATGTTGTGTATAATGTACGCCCAGGGGCGGATCCAGGACCCCTGAAAGGGGGGGGGCGATTTAGCTCGCACCACACGGGGGTCTGGGGGGCGCACCCCCCCCAGCTTAGCCTCGCAGGGAAATTTTTTGAGGCCCTTTTTTCAAAAACGAGTTTTAATGGCTTTAGAGAGGGTCTGTTTCAAATATTTTACATGCATTTGCTCACTAAAATAGGCCCTGGAGAAGGAAAGTCCCTTTATAATCGCTATCGCTCAGGTGTTTCTATACCCTCACATTTTCAAAATCAGTGTTAAAATAAATGTTGTGGGATGCGAGTAGTAAAGGCTTTAATTTCGCTCCCCTGAGAAAAAAAGCTGAAGTGTTTTTTTTCTGTCTGCTCGCGCTCTACCGGACAAATGGCTACTCTGATCGTGCTGAAATTTTCATGGGACCTTCAAAACCTATGAAGTTATAAATGTGTTATGATTTTGGGTAAAACCAAAGAAAATAATATCGTGCAACTGTGAGGAATTGACTAAAAGCAATAAACTTTAAAAAAATCATAATTGCAAGAAAACATTGATATTTCTGGTGGCTAATAAAATTTAGCTTTTCAAGGATCAAGGGGGGTGGGCGGTAAGGGCGATCGCCCCTGGATCCGCCACTGTGTACGCCTAGCCATGCAGCCACGAGGAATGCCGTGGCTGCTTGTTGCTAGAAGGCCTATATTCCCATGCAAGTGAACAGCTGTCGAAGTGTCACAGCACAGACTCGCTGCCCGCAGCCATCTCTCACAGTTCACTTCTCCCACACCCGACGACAAGCACAAATACTTTGCCTTATAAGAACATTCATTCAGCGTTGGAGTGATTTCAGTTCGGAGCAATTGACTTCGAAAACGATTTATCTCGAACTATTTGAGCGGTAGACTGGCCTCGACCAGGCGTAGGCGCCGTGCCAAATAAGGTGGAAATAGAGGAATCATGAATGGAGACCATGGATCTGACTGCTGATCTCGTGTCACTGGTTTCACCCGACGTACGTTGATAGCTACGAAACATGTGTTTACTATAGGGCTGGACAGAGATACCAATATTTCGATACCATGTCTGTGTGTGTGGGAATATTTTTAATGTCGATATTCAAATCCATATCGAAATATAGAAAAAAAATCAAATTGGAAGACAAAACTTCGTAAACTAGAATAAGGATATATATTTTTGAAAACGGAAATGCTTAAGCCCTTCAATAAATACCAACAAAATACATAGATTTCTTCAAATTTCGATTCGTATGCATTATGATGGAGGTACCGAGTAGGCCTAAACGTTCTAATTTTTACAAATGGTGGAGGTGCCGGGTAGCCATTTGAAAACTCGTTTTAACTTTTACAAGTGGTGGAGGTGCCGGGTAGCCATTTGAAAACTCGTTTTAACTTTTACAAGTGGTGGAGGTGCCGGGTAGCCATTTGAAAACTCGTTTTAAACTTTTTAAAATGGTGGAGGTGCCGGGTATCCCTTAGTTAATTAGTTCTTACTTTTACAAATAATGGAGGTGCCATGTAGCCTATAGTAAATTCGTTCTAACTTTTTTAAATGGTGGCCCTTAGTAAATGTGTTCCAACTTTTAAAAATGATGGAGGTGCCGGGTGGCTCTTAGTAAATTAATTTTAACTTTTACGAATGGTGTACAACTACCCACTTATTGGCACAAATAATAAAATGTCGATATCGATATCCAAATTTTCATGTTCATTTTATAACTTGACAGATATGTCATAGCCCGGAGCTCAAGTTTTCCGTACAACAGTGGATGACACTAAAGTGGATTTTTAAAAATGGGGTAAAATTAATAATAAAAAATAAAAAAAACAATAAACATCACCATTGATGGTGCATTTTATAGTTTTTTTTTATAGTCCAATGTTCTCTGGGGGGGGAGGAGTGAGAAAACGGTGGTTTCTCTCGTGTGTACTAAATAATTATGTCAATGCAGCAAGTTTGAAATTCTAGATTTGAAATTCATGGCTACAGTTAAATAAAACATTAGCTGAATATATCCTAGCTGGACTATCTCAACTCTTGATCACTAGACTCAACGCTGACAGGGGCATAAGAGTGACTGCCAGCTGCCGAAACCACGGAGCTTCTCACTAGAATACATCTTAAAAATTGTGCCATAGTTTTATCACGTTTCATAAAGATTTATGCGAAGTACTTTCATTGTAAAACTGAACTAACTAGCACAGTAGCCCAGGGATTATACGCACCTCACGAGAGAGGTAGGTTTTATGGTTGGCCCACATGATATGAGCTCTTCATCAGGGGCTAGCTAATGTGTTGTTTGCACAAGTGAACTGAACGCACCACACTACACTCAGTCTACACTAGAACACTCAGCACGAACAAGTAACGACGCCCTGAGATAGCAACACAGCAGTGCGATTCTGTAAAATAGTCGCTATGATAGCGATAGCGATCACGGTTGATATGAAATATCAATCGTTATAAATAGTCGCTACGGCCGCCATTTATCGTATCTTGATAGCATAGCATAGCGACTCCTTTTTCATTCTCGTTATCATAGCGATCGCTATCATTTTTACAGAATCAGTCGACACGCAAAATTGTCGCTAAAGTGCCGGATAACGATCGTTATCTTCCATAACGATTTTACAGAATCAGACCGCAGGTCGCACTCACACTGCGGGCACAGATAAGAACAAACACTGGCGCAGGAAGAACAAAGCTTTCTGAAACTAATTTTTTTGTGAGTAAGTGTAGTGTGGATATTATTTTAAACACAGAAAGACAAATCATTTTTATTTACATGACTACCTAGCTGTAACATGACCACATAGCTGTAGAACTTGAACCTAAATATTCTTGTTGAGTGAATTAATTTTGGGAGAGGGTTCCGAACATGTGTGTATGTAGTAGGTCATTAGAAACACTATAAACAAGATTTATTGTCCAACTATTTTAGCACGATGAACGAGGACATGAAATGTAATTGGAGGCTGACAGAATGACCCAAACAAGAATAAGTTACAAACTTTAATGGTGGTGCCGGGTATGTGTATTTTCAAACTCTCTGAGTGACTGGACACCCTCACCCTTCATTACCCCCAGGGTCACTAAAACATTCTGTATCACTCTTGTTGAAGGGAAGAGCCAACAAAGACGCGTGTCAATCGGAGTCCGCCCCGCTTTTTATCGTGACACGCACCTAGAGAAAAGTGATGTTTAAAAGCGAGCATCGATCCCCAAGTAATAAGGTAATACTCGTACAGTGGGAGTGCTAGACTAAACCCAAATGTACAGGGTTTGTCAAGGAGAATAAATAAAATAAAAAATTTTTTGTGGGAAGCCTGCCCCGGGTGCAATTCATGACCCTCTTCAGGTGTCTAACTAGGTATATTGCGGATAGGACAATTTTGAAGGGATGTCCGAGGGCTGTTAAAGAGGACTCAATACCGTGCCTAGGAAAAAACCTTCAGTCAGGATTGCCGGTCTGGACGGGATTTGAACCCGGGACCTCCCGAATCAGAGTCGAGCCGCTCGGGGCCAACACGTTATGAGAGGCTAGACCGCGCGGTCTACGGTAGCGCCTGGGCTAGCACCGCTGCAACCCGTGACCCAGCCGTGCTCGGCGTGTGGCCTGTAAACACGTCCAAGGCGCTACGCAAGATATCATAGCCTGGCGTGCATATGCATGTACAGGCTTCGTGTCGACGACCAAGTGCAAATCTAGTTCACCTTAGCTTCAGCACCTCTGTGATTTGTTTGAACATACACACAATTGAAGACTAAAAATAATCAGATTATCATCAGAGTACCTGGAAATCACCCCCGCATTCTAAAATCAAACCTATATATAAACAATCATACAAGTACAAACGCCTAGAATGAGACATAATAGGGAACTGGCCTTGGTTTTTAAATATATCTTACACGTATTTAGTAATTTGTAAATTCAATTTAATAAACATTGCAATTAAAATAAACTATAAAAATAAAATCTGTAGATTCTATGCATGTTCAAAGTTCCTGGGTTTTGACTTCCCGCACAAAGACTTAAGTCCGCGCTCTTTTGGTTGGACGGGTTTTCGTGAGGTGGAG